>BGPR01003568.1:5324-46887 GCA_013235015.1 Araneus ventricosus
TCGGCATGTGGCCCTTACATCAAAATTGTAGATATAATACATCAAACTGTGGACCAAATCCATTAATTGGAAGAAACATATTACCCAAAGACTAACTTGAATTTCTGCATTGTACTATGAAACTGCACAAAAAAGGATCATATTCTTAAACACGTTTTATTCTGCTCTTTACACTGCATGAAAATACCATATACATTTTTAATCACTTCATTTATTTTCTTGTGCGTAGTCAATGATGTTCAACGGAAATATTATATGCATTTTTATAGTTATTGTCTTTACTTACATTCATGGTGTCCTTCTGGACAATTAAAAGATAAAGTCTCTGTGCAAGTTATCTTGACTGTAAACAAAAACGAGATTTTTTTTAAAAATGTGGAAAGGGGATAAAAAAAAATAGCAAGATAATTGAACTAGCATTAGTGAACATAAACTCTTTTTTCATTTTCAGATGGATTAAAAATTGTTTACGATCGATTACAGTTTCCGAAGTTAGGATTGGAAACAAGGAAATTTCAGAATCAAAGACAGCAATAATAGAATATTAGTAAAAAAGGTAATATTGTATACGTTTGGGTTTTTTTATTGATGGCATCCAAGTTTGTCTTCATAGCACATAAGTTAGTCAGGTATTTGATATCTTTATGTGGAAAGGATGATACTTTTAAGATAAAGAAAAAATATTTCTGATTTTTTAAGCCTATTTAAAAGCGTATAATGGTTCCGTTTACTAGGACTCTGTTTCATTTCGTCATGCATAATTATTTATATTTCATTAAAGCCTTTTTCCCGTTATTTGTAAAGTTTTTGTGTTCTTCCCAATTTGAAGTGACATTTATAACAGCTGAAGAAGACTATCAAAAAATATATTTTATAGAATTCGATTAATTCAGATTATGTAAGGTGAAAGGACCATACGCGTATTCCTCTGTCTAAAAAGTCGTGTTGAAATATTTGAGTGGAAATGAAATGTCAGAAATTTCCAAAAGTGCTCAACGATTATATTTGAACATACTCGGAATCTTGAATATTTAGAACCACATAGGGAAGAGTGGGGTAAACCGGGTAGTGGGATAAAACCGGGTACCCTTGATTCTTGCGCTATTATTTTTCCTATCCAGCAGACAGATACTGAATTACACTCTACTAGTCAAGAAAAAGGAACAGTCACAGTGGCGTGTTGTGGCTCTTGAATTCACTGCATCTGTTAAGGTTTATTTGTTTCAAGAAGTCAACTCTCTAATGTTCGTTTGATTTTAAACTATCCTTAGTTAAAAATCAATACACTTATAAAAACTCTATTTAGTCCAGATTATTATACATTCACTAAGGATTTATACCCTATCAAATAATAAGGATTTACTCCAATAATTGCGCGGTTCTATTTCGTTTTTCATAACTTCTGCACTCGGGGAAAAACCGGGTACTCCAAGTGGCGTAAGACCGGGACAGTCAGTATTGACGATTCCGCCGATTAAGACGATAAAATCGCATCAGACGTTGATTGTTTATATTTCAATGATGAATTTTCTAATTTAAATAAAGAAGAATGGTTAGTCCAATGTAAAAACAGTCTTAGCTGTACCCACGAAAGCTGCAATGGCGCGGAGGAAGAAGACAACTGCTTTACATGTGAATTTTGTAATTAATGTTCTTAAATTGCCATATAGAATAAAAATGATTGCGACTCTTCCACTGGAAACCAAGTTTTCCTAATTTCCCATAATGTTAACGTGTGCACGCGGTTTTACCCCACTACTAGGATAAAACTGGGTAGTTTGACTTTTTTTAATGAAAAAATCATTGATAAAAAAGTAAAGAAACTGTGACTTTTCTAAAAGATATATTGTACTCCAATAAACAATGAATATTTTAATAAATTTTACAAGCCTTATGTCAAATATTTTAGCCCCAACAAGCCTTTGGACCCACTTTCCCCTACTTTCCTCATCCAAATATGTCCTTTTTTACAATATAACATTTTTTCACCTCTCGCCAATTAGATACAGAACAATGGCATCCACGAAGTTTCGTTTAAATTTAAAATATTTTTCTAACTAATTTTTACTAACCGAAGCAAAGTTTATTTTTGTAAATATGTAAACTATAATTTTAAAAACATGAAGATTTGAAGTTCATATTCATACAAAGATTGACTGACAAATTTCAAAAAGAAAAGAAAAAAACTTAAAATAATTCGAAATAATTCATTATATTAATCGAAATAGTGCAATAAATTCTTTTCGAAAAATGCGTTAAATTAATATTTGTAAATTTCGATATGTAAATGGCAACAATCTATATTTAATTTTTTTGTGCGAAAAAGAATTTTTGGCATATTTTACATTGTGGAATGTTTATATAGTTCATATTATTGCATTTTTTGAGAAAGTATGGTGTAAAATATATAAACACTGGAAGTTATAAGTAGGATTTGAAATTTTCTTCCATAAATATGATATTAACATATTAATAGAAAAGTATAGTAAGGTATTTATCAGTCCATTTTGTTTGATTTTTTTGTTTCCCATTCATGCAAAGAAAAAATATTATTTTTAAACATGTGTAACCAATTTAATTTTAATTCTTATTATATTTTTCTTTTCTTTTTTAAACCTCATGATAGTATCAGATTAAACATTATGATTATCTGAAGTAGTTTGTGTAAACGAAAAAACTCATTAGTTTCATAATTGCTAATGAGAGTGATTTAAAAAAAGAGAGAGTAATATTTTATTAATTAATTGCTAATCAAATACGATTTGATTTTTTTTCTCTTCGTCTTATTTTATTGAAATCAATTATAAAAAACTCGAAGTGAGCTTCGAAATTTACATATCGCAGCTAATGATGAATTTATTTGACCCATTGGCTTAATATTTTTCGGATGATTTTCATCATTAGAGTTTTATGTTTCTCTTCCTTTTTTCTGAGAAAATTAACTACTGACATTGTTTTTAATTTTAACCCTATGTTTTTTATTCTCACATATTTTTAACATTATTGTCCAGCAGAATATTGGGATAGAATTAATATATTGTACTGGCTTATCGCTGTCTTTGTAAGCCAGTGAGTTGACTCTCATTTCCCCGAAATATGATAAAGATATTATTTATTTAAAATAGAACGTAAACTTAGCATTATATGAATCTGAATAAAGTGATCATAAGAAATACTGAAAGTTTGCCGAGGGAAATTTGAGGTTAGCATTAACTTATGGCCAGTTTTGTGTGAGGTTTGTATACTATATAACGAAGAAACAATCTTTTTCTATGTGCCAAACAAATATGAATAGCATTTTCTCTCAATTTTGGTAATTTGTTGAACGTATGGTATATTCTTCAAGACACCTATTTATCGAATGAACCTCGTAGCTCGACTTTATGTAAAGATGAATATGAGTTGGATTCCATGTCGCTTTTGTAAAAGCCTTTGTATATGTAAGATATTGCGTTCATTTGTTCTTCCACATCAGACAGCTCTTTTTTGGTATTTGCCTGTTCTCTTGTTGAAATTGGAAATTAACAGTTTCTTTTCTGAACTGATAGAGTGTGATTGTTCTTGCGTACGACATAAGTTATCACGAACCAGAGTAGGATACCTTAGAATAATTGTATATAAAAAATTCTATGGTTATGAATGTGGGATCCCTGTCCACGAACCGCCAGGAGGCGCTCCGTCCACTTTCTCTCTACTAGCTGACGTCACGTCACATGATTGACATTGCTCTTGCTTGGAACAGACTTTTTTCGATTGCGCGATGGAACATGTTGTTCAGAACTGCCGTGATGATTAATTTACATGATTTGATGTAAAGGACAGCACCTTCCCTACTAATTCTTTCACTTTATACTGCCGTCTACATGTTTGCCTGGTCATAATTAAATATCTAAAATAGCAAACGTGTGTTTTATCTGTCTACGAAACTGCATACTTCGCCTCACATGAGAGCTAGGTTTCCATTCTACATGAATGTAATTGTATGGTTCAGTAACGGAATTTATTTATCCGAGAAATCTTTTGATAAATGATAATTGCTAAATTCGATAATAACATTTATTTTTCGTTAGCTCACACGGGGTTTTCGAAATTTAATATACTACCAATATATTGTTGGGATTAAATCAAAATATTACCTATTAATGCTGATATCTGAGAAAAGAGCTGATGATTGAGATGATATTAAATGACAATGAAGAATTCTACAACTATTCTGAATTCTACTCCTCAAACAGTAAAGAAATTGCACTGTCAGTAAGAATATTAATTGAAAGAAAAACTGAAAGTTAAAGAACTTTTAAGTTCTGCAAAGGGAAAATACCGATTTCTCAGTGCAAGACAATCAAACGTGATTCCTATCTCTCATTTAACTTTTATATTGTCTTTTATAGTTGCCGTTAAGTTCTATAAGAGTTTAAATTTATTACAATTCTTCTTGTGAAGTTAATGCCATAAAAAATATTCTTCCGAAATGTATCAGAGTAATGGTGTTTCAAAGTAAGGTTTCACTTCACGTTACAAGTTATCATGAAATCAGGACTATCAATATTTGTACTAGGGATGGCGGTTATTGCAAAAGTAATCGGTTAAAGTTTCGATTATTCAGGTTTTTTTCACCTCCAGTTTAACCTGGAACAGCTCAAAATAATCGGTTTTCGGGTGTTTTTTTTATATAAAAAACCCCGTTTGTAGACAAATTTTTTTTTATTATTTTTTTTACAGGAAATCAATTCATAAACAGATATTTAACTGTTCATAAAGACTCTTTCAGCTATGTGTTGATCCGTGAGTTGACACCTCTCATAGGAAACAACATCATTCAACGATTATACTAATCTTTCAGAAACCCCAGAACTCCAACTAAAGAAAAATATTTTTTGACTATAGATGACAAATCCAGCGTGCAAATTTTTTTCTGCTCTCATAAAGAAATATTCAAGCAAATGTAGTTTTGCGTCTCACTTCTGCCGCACTTGCTAGAATATTTTCGTACTAGTCATTGCGACACAATGACAGACAGGAACAACAATGAGAACGAGAAAGAATAGGCTGAGGCACTTCAAAGTTCAGAATATGGTGCACCTTATATGAATCTTTAATCATCTGCTCTTAATTTTAAAAAAATATTTTTACAGAATTCTGTTAAATGTGTTCTATCAACAGTTTTTCGTCTATATTCTTATTCGTGATGCGTTTTTTGTCCGTATTTATGTTAATGTGATGTGAAAATAAATATTTGCGTATCGAGTTAATCGTCGAATCGGTTTTAATATGAAGAAATTAGAGAATACAGACGTAAATAATCGTATTTTATGTTGTTTGAGTCAATAAGTATGATGCTAAAAAATAACTATATCTAAATTTTTATACAGTCCCTCGGTCCTATTTATCATATTTAGTTAAATAGTTTTGGCACACTAATATTTTAAACAAAATATCCCATTCTTCTGCAGCTAAAACTGATCGAATTATGAAAGCTTGACTATCACTATTTTAGACCATTTCAAGCTACACTATATGCCCAAAAGTATCCGGACACTTGCAGATTTTCAGATTTTTTAGAATTTCTCCGGAATGGTTTAACCGACTGCCTTTAAACTTCGGACATGTAAAGAATAGACAATAACTCGCATTTTGCATTGAAGATTCGGTCCTGAGGGCAATTAGGGGGCCGTCTACAAACTGATGAAGACAAAAACGTTTTTGGCCCACCCCGCTTCACAGAATACTGATAACAAGATGAAACTTTCAGAAATGGTAATGTTTAATGTGCATAATATTTACAGGAACTTTTGTAAACTCAACGCAAATATTTGGGAAGATATAAAGCTTTTCTTAAAAAATCTCAAATTTTCCCACCTGTTTTTTGCTTATAACATGCAGAGTTTTCTCTTATATTATACGAAACTTACAGAAAAGATGACAATATCTTAGAAAAGAATTGGAAAAGAATTGTTGAATATTACAGGAATTATGAGCAATTTTAGTAAATAGTGTTTTACTGCGCATGCGCGAAACATAGTGTAATTTTTCTTTCACAACCTTAAAGCCAGATATATAGGGCAACTTATATAAAAAAATTCAGTTCAATATCATTAGTATTCAGAAAGATATCGGCATTACAACGAGCAGAATTTTAGCTCCTGTCGAAGAGAAGCTAAAAGATGAGGGGTTGTACACAAATTGATATATTTTAAACTTATATCTTTAAATAGTTATATTGAATTGTATAGTGGTTAGAATTTGCTGAATACCCATGAACACATCTAGTATTCGTAACGAATAAAAAATATATATGTAGAATTATTAAAATATTTTAAGAAAAGAAATTAATTAGATAAAAAATAGTTTCGCCATAAAATAAATATATTTAAAAATATCGTTTGGCCGTAAAATTGTAATATGCAACTTGTTAATAACCATGTAAATAATATAATTAAAGTAATAAAATGTTTGTTATTTATAGTGCCTAATTAGCTGGAATTTAAGTTATGCACGTAATTGATAAGTGTTCATGGGTACGCAGCAAATTCTAACCGCTATACAATTCAATATAACTATTTAAAGATATAAGTTTAAAAATATCAATTTGTGTACAACTCCTCATCTTTATCTTCTCTTCGACAGGAGCTAAAATTCTGCTCGTTGTAATGCCGATATCTGTCTGAATACTAATGATATTGAACTGAATTTTTTAAATAAGTTGCCCTATATATCTGGCTTTAAAGTTGTGAAAGAAAAATTACACTATGCTTCGCGCATGAGCAGTAAAACACTATTTACTAAAATTGCTCATAATTCCTGTAATATTCAACAATTCTTTTCCAAAGTTTTACACAAATGCTTCTCTAAGATATTGTCATCTTTTCTGTAAGTTTCGTATAATATAACAGAAAACTCTGCATGTTATAAGCAAAACACAGGTGGGAAAATTTGAGAATTTTTAAGAAAACCTTTATATCTTCCCAAATATTTGCGCTGAGTTTACAAAAATTCCTGTAAATATTATGCACATTAAACATTACCATTTCTGAAAGTTTCATCTTGTTATCTGTATTCTGTGAAGCGGGGTGGGCCAAAAACGTTTTTGTCTTCATCAGTTTGTAGATGGCCCCCTAATTGCCCTCAGGACCGAATCTTCAATGTAAAATGTGAGTTATTATCTATTCTTTACATGTCCGAAGTTTAAAGGCAGTCGATTAAATCATTCCGGAGAACTTCTAAAAAATGTGAAAATCTGCAAGTGTCCGGATACTTTTGGGCATATAGTGTATCTTCTGATAGCTGATTTTGCTGGGTTTTTTTACCCGGTTATTGGATTTAAAAAAAATTAACCGGTTATAACACCGGGACAAAAAATAACCGAAAAAAAAACGGTAGGTTTTTCCCATCCTTAATTTGTACGTCTACTCAACTAGTTATATAAAATGAGGTTTTTGATGTACTTCTGTTTGACCTTTGATGACTTCTTATATTTCGATGACTGTGAGAATTGGGAAAGCAGTAATAGAGCTCAAAGTGCAAGGAATTCAATACTAGCTACTATTATATTCAGTCTTCACGGCCTAAAACATGTTGGTGATTTCAACCTAAACGAAGCGTAAAGAATAAACCATAAACTGTAAATTTTTGATGATTTATTTTTTTGATTAAGATAATAAACCACCATGTAAGCCCATAGAAGTGACAGGTTTTTTCCTTCCAGAAACAGCAAATATATATTGATAGAACGGAAAATATGCTTTAAGAATGAATGAAAAAATTACATTGAGATTTTGCTCCCATATTTTAAAGAAAAAATAGTTGCACCGTTCATAATATATAGTTGCTCTAATATTTCAAGCTTTGAAAATGAATGTTCGGTACATAATATGTCACGAAAATCTTCTACCTTTCACAAATTATATTAATGAAGAACGGTAACATTGTCCGTACTTACTATAAATCAATATTAACCACATAAGCTACATATAATGCGTATATAGGGTTATCTTCTGATGTATTTGAAATATGAACAGTACTTCTAACCAAGTAAGTTGTTCGTCTAATAGTTTTATGTCACGGTGTTGCCCACAACTTTGATTACCTATTCATTTTGAGATAATGGTATATTAAGGGATGCTATTCTAATCATAATGGTTCCGAAATAATTCAGCTTTTAGCTCATTTACACTGAATGCATCATAGAGATAATGTATTAAATACGTTGTATATTGATTCAATAAACGCAACATGAAATACTGGGAGATGCGCTGTACAAGTAAATTGAAAAAAAAAACAGTCTGTAAAATAAATGTTAATATTTAATAAAAAGAGCATTTAATTTTGCAAAGCATATAAATGTTTATGCTACCGTTTTCTTCAAATCAGTTTATTTCATGAAAAAGGTAGAATTTACTGTGCATCATTTGATACTGCCCATCTCTTTCTGCACAGTAATCTATAACAAAACATGTTGTTTGCAGTATGTAATTTAAGTGTCATTCAAATAAAATACATTGTATGATACTTATTGAAATTATATGTATTTGTTTAAATACAATATTATGTTCTACAATATTGTATCTAAGTAGCAATATTTATTTAAAATAAATTTGCTGTTTAAGTTTTAGTAAATGCAGTGCGAGTTTTAATTATCCAACAACTTAGAAAGAAATGAAATAACTTTTGAGTCGTTGCAAATAATATTATAAACATTTTAACGAAAAGAAAGTGGCAAAGGAATTTAATGAATAATGTTTTTCAAGTGAGAAACCTTCAGAGATAACGCAATACAGCAGCCTAATCATTTTTTCCCTTGAAATAATCTTGACCATAACCAAAACTTTCGTATTTTTTAATCAGATCTTTTATTATTTCTTTAGAAACGCTTAAGTCAGTTTTTGAATGCTCAAGAGAATTTCCGTTGAAAAAAAATTGTCATTTTCATTACATAAATAACAATTATCAACAATAAAAATGCTATATTTGGCTGAATATGACGGTTTTGAAAACATTTTGAAGTGACGTTAAACAATTTCCTTTGATGTTCTCTTTGAGTGCACGCATCTGGATGACATCTATCGTGGGTGTGAGAAGTTATTTCAGTTCGAACTGTAGGTGAATTAAAACTCACACTGTATTTGAATTTCACTACCAAATGAGACACTTATGTACGAAATCAAGACACACAGACAAGTAAGTAGTGTTTTAAATCAATTTATTTAACTTCATAACATAACTGAAGCTTTATTAAAACGCCTTTTTTCTTTTTCTTAAAATCTATACTAGGATTCATGTTAGCACCATTTTAAATACGGTACATCATTTTTACATTACAAAAAGACGAAAAATATGACATACTACAGTCGAACGGATTAAAAATCAAGTAATGTTAAATTATTTCGACTTTCAAAAATGCGAACAGCCAATTAGACGTTCCTTGATCTAACGAACGACGTTTCCACAAAGTTTCGAATTTCATAAAATGGATTATCTTCTTTAAATAATGTCCTCATCATTAAAAAGGTTCTTTTATTTTTCTATTCCCCATCATTTCGCTCCGTTGTTCCGCTTTAATTGCGCGGAAAAGAGCACATCTCATCATATTTTTTTTAACAATTGACTGATGATGTGAGACATTTCGAGTACTGATGTGTATTAATCGTGTCTTCAAGACACATTTTCTAAGGTGCCTATGGCGCAATTGCAAGTCATTCGCGTTATGTAAGTCACTCGCGTGAAATTCCGCGTCACGCACGCGCTAATTTCTCGCGTTTAGCGTTTACGCACATCGCGCTTACTCATTTCGCGTTAAATTCGTTGAACTAGAATCGCGCTTGAGATAATTCCGCGTAAAGATATACATGCATGTATATACATTAGATTGCTCTGGAAGTAGTTTAGCTGGGTAGATATATTTTTGTTCTGTGTGTTGTATATGATTCAAAACGTCCCTTATCAAGTCAATCTTTCCCAGTCGAGAATTACAAAAGGAAAAGTGATTTATTATAAGTTCCGTTAAACGTTATGAATTCTGCAGTGGGTTTTCCTTACGGCAGTTCTCAGAGGCCTCTTAAACACATTCGGTGCCTAATTTATGTGCCAGTACTGTTTGATTAGAGGAGGATTATCCGCGAAATGAGGAGTGCAGTAGGCATACAAAAAGTGTGCGTGCAATAAGTTTATGTGTGATGTTGGTGAGTTAATGCAGTGCTCTACCTGTCAGTTAATTTAATGAGTGCATCGTTGAGTACAGTTCGCTCGCTATATTCGTAACCTTGGAACATTGTTAGCAGAAGAAACTGCGGAACTAGTGGAAGAAATGACATTGAAAAAATAATAGTTTCAGAAAAGAAGTGAACTGCATGTTACGGGCTTTTGTGATTTACTTTTCTTGAATTATTTATTAAGCGTACAATTGCGAAATTTTAAGAGCATGCTAGCTGAATAGGCCGAAATTCTGAACTTCTCATTTTTGCAAGCGTATTTTGTTTATACTAACCTTATGAGGATTGTTTACGGTAGAATTTCTTATTATTCTTATATTGTTTCATATGATACTAAAAATGTTTGGTATCTAAATAGATAAATAGCTTATAATAAGCATTAAAAGCTGGAAACTAAAATGAAATATTTGCACGTGCAACGCTACATTTCTGCATTTCCTTCTAAAAATGTCGTCAAATCTCTTTTCTAGACATCACATCGAAAGCAAACATTTTATAACACAATTCAGTTAACTAGTCCTATTTGGCAGATAACATTTTGACTTTTCCCATCTCATTTGTTGGCATAATTGAATATTTGACCAAGGAGGAATAAAGCCCTCTATATACGTGCTCTATATTCGCAAAAAAACAAATTTATTTATTAAAACCAATATAGAACACTTATGGCAACATATTGTGATTAAAATCTTGTGCACTATTTTATTAACAGCATACATGCCTGCTTGATTATCTCTACATGAAGTATATCGTAAAAGCACGTTTCATGCTAAATGACTTTCTTTTGGTAAATAAAGATGAAAATAGAAATTAAAGAACACTGAATTAAAAGTTATTAAAATAATACTACAAAACTAATCTATTTGAGTGTAAGATAAAATCTGTCTCTACGCTAAGCTTGCATATAGTGATGCTGCTAAGATTTGCAACCTCTATTCCTTGATGATTGTGATTATTAAATTCTAGGTAAAACTATGAAACTGCAAAAATTTGCCTCAAAGTAGTAAAAAATGCTACTCGGAATAATAGTTCAGCAGCAAAAAAGAATGCTGCTATGGAACCAATGCTACGTGGAAAGGAATATTCTTGTGAGAATAATGACACAAGTATGATTTTTATAAGTTAAAAGTTATTTTTTTCCGAGTCATTTGACTGATTTCTTCAGAAAATCCTTGCAATGAGCTGGCAGTATTCCAGAAGAAGTTCTCAAAATTGACGGGCGAACCATTCATTCATTTTCAGAAATGAAATCCCAATGACATGCTCAGTTCTTGCCAGGTTAGTTGTTGCGATTAGGTGTTTCTTCGGGATAATATCACTTTTTGTATTCTATTAACCCATGTTTAAAGAAAAATTATGTGAGTAATGTAGCATTAAAAATGAAATTATATTATATATAAATATTATTTATTATAGCACACATGGACAAATTTGATTGAAATTTTGAAAAAAAAATTTAGAGATACTTTTTCAGATCCTTTGAAAAGTATACAAGAATTACATCAGTGGACGGACCAGATTAAATTAAAAACAAGATTTTTGCTTTTATATCAGACGAGAATAAAAAGTAAATTTTTCAGAAATAAATTTCGATATTCTATTAATCTAATTTTTACTAAGCAACTAAACATAAATTTAAAGTTACAAATTCACTATATAAGCCACTAGAAGTAAACAGGGTTTTGTGTGAATTGCTTTTGAATGTAAAGGATTCTAAGTTTGTTGAAATTAGTTCTTATAAAATATGCTTATAATCATGTTACAAATACATTTTAATAAAGTATTAAATTTCATGCAGATGAAAAAATAAACTGTTTTAAAACTTTGCTGAAGAACTTTTTATTTCGAGTATTAATTGATCTGAAATGTGTTTATTTTAATTTTAGAAAATTTGAATTAAGTCATGCAATAATTTCTATTTTTGGCTAGAAAATTTTGTTTTTAACTTAACAATGTACGCTGATATTTACATGAGTTATTAAATTATTCTTTTACAATACGAAATTAATTTATTTTATCACTTCGATTTTATTTCTTAAGAATTATGTTACAACATATCCACAAAAATTTTCAGTTTTGTATGGAATTTTTGAAGCTTTTTCCATTTTATAATGTAGAGAAAAGTTTGCAGCAAATATTTTAGAATATTGTTAATTATCATCATATACATTTATATGCTCTAAAAATTTATGTTTGTTGAATACTTCCTTCGTTTCTTATGAAAATTTGTCTTCGTATACTCTGATTACATTAGTTTAATGAAAAATATTACTTTGGAATCACGCAATGGAAGGGAATATTCATGTAAGAATAATGATGCGAGTATGATTTTTATGAGTTCGTAAGTAAAAAGTGATTTTTAAGACTATTAATAGATACGGTAATAGTTAAGAGTGTTTTGTTGTCAAGAGGTTTAAATGTGGAAACAGATAGATTTCACTTCTAATCAACAAATCGATCATTTTGTATGAAAATCCACTATATATTATTCTGGGAGACCCATCAGAACTCGGAGCACATCCTAATCTTTTGATTTGTTTAATATTATTGGGAGTTGTGTGGAAAATTCAAAATTATTTGTTGCAATCGTTTTTTAATTAAACCCTTCTTTTCATATCAAAATGTAAATTAGTTTTGAGTCTTTGGGAATGACTCTACTACGGAATCAAGATCCTCTACTACGGCATCAAGAAGGAAAGGCTCAGTTCTGTCAAAGGCATTTGTAATAAAGCACTGGAATAAAATATAGCTAAAATTGTTATATTTATCAAGAATGGGCGCCATTTTGTGGAAAATCCTCCATTAATCGCTGCACTGGCTTTTGATTAGGACTTGCAACCAATAAAACAACTCATACTTGAAACATTTTTCAAAGTTCTCATATGATTATTGTTACAATTATTATAGTGTCAACTAAATTCTCACTTTTCTTACAAGGTCTGAAACATAATAATAACGATGAGCAGTTATCAACTTCGTCACTGAGAATATTCATCTACGATTAACGGAATTTACGTGAAAGAATTAAACCAGACTTTGCTAGGTATTGTGAAGTGATGCTTTAGTATGAATGAAAATTTCTGCTTTATAATGTCAGAAATTCAGGAATTGCAAAGTATCTATACTCTACTCTTACAATTTTACTTCATTCATCTAGGCAAAGGGGTACTGGGGGGCTTAAAGGGATTGATATAGAGCCTGAATTTTCCCTACCTATCTAAATTAGTAAGCATGTAAGAAATCTGTGTCATACAAAACTCTTCAAATGCTCATCACTCTCAGTTCAAAATTTTATTAATTTTGGCTTTATTTTCCATGAATAATTTTCATATAATTGTTGTTCATTGTAAATTTACCTCCAGTTTCTTATAATTACCAGGAATGTGCCTGCTTTTCGAATTTAGAACATTTTCAACTAGAATTTTCGGATTTGAGGTTTGATATGTAAAATTAAAGTGAGTTTATGTGCATGTTGTGTGAATTTGTTTGCAAACTATTTCAAATTGAATTTTAACGGTAATTGGAATAAATTCCGAATTTCTTTCCAGTTATGAATAATGCTTGTGTTGGTTTTTATTGGATATTTGAATTACCAAAATATCTTAATGGCTTTTGATAGGCTAGGTACAACATATTGGAAGACAATCATATAAAAAGCCAGCTGTCTTTGCTAGTAATGTTTATTCAAAACTTTTTATTTCATGAGATGTGAATAATGGTTTTTTTAGAATGTTTTAGATTTAAGTTAAATTTCTAAATATTTTTTTCTAAATCAAAGTTATTATTATATGAAGTGTAAAAGAATTCTAGTTTTCATCTTATTTTTTAATTATAATCAATCTAAATATCACATTCAAATCCTGCGAATTAAATTATTTTAAAATTATAATCCTTCTAATCAAAATATTTTTAAATTATAATTTTTCTTCTTCATAAATTCAAAGGAAATAAATGACGTTTTTTTAAAATTTTAACAAATAAATACTGTGAAATGAATCCATTTTTATCGATGATCCCAGATTTACGACAATTTTCTCTTCATGTTTTTTAATTTAATTCTTTTATTTTTCTGCAATTCTTTCTCCGGTTTTTCAAAGAAAGTGTATTCGAACACATACCAAATTCTTTTCACTTATGCAAGTACTAAAATGACCAGAAAAGGTTTTGGATCTTAAAATTTGGGAAGAAATATGAAAATAAATTTCCCGAACAACAAATTTAGCTGCAAAACTAAATAAGGTTTTCAGTTTTTAAGAACATTCTTAAACTTGCAGAAATTAAATACTTTTTATTTTGAAATGTGTTTAGAAATTATATCTTCTTATTTAAAACTATTTCAATTCAATTACTATATTCAGAATATTTTGTTCAAGATGGTACTAGTTTTTGTTTTCACTTTCGTGTGATGAGCATTTGAATGAAACTCAATCTCTTTGCGATAGGTTTGTTATCATTCGACAAAACCGTTTACTATGTTAGCGGTAGTTGCTTGCAATAATGGACTTAAAGACACAGGATACGTCTTTTAGAAAACGTGTAGTAATTAAATGTATATCATCATATTTCTTTAGACTGTGAAAATGTATGATCTTATTTATAATAAACAAAAATTTGAAGTTTATAAATATTCGTTACTTCTTTCAAAACTGATACATAATAGCAACGATTTTAATTATCAGTTTTAGTGATTGTTTTTAAGAAAAAATAAATTGTTATGAAGGATTACAGAAGTATCATTTTTTAGTTTTTGAAACTAATCATTTTGCTAGCGTAATAAAATCATATTTGGTACTATTTTATATTCCTGTAAAACTGACGCTTTGCATTTTTGTTTTTCTGACATAACGCTTAATTTCGGAGCTAAAACTATGACAGATATAAAAGTTTTACTCATGCATTTTTTGGTTTAAAAGAAGAATTTCTTTAAAGACTTGATTATACTATATCTTTAATTCACCAAAATTGACAATTTCAGGCTTCTTTTGAAATTTAAGGGGACACACTACCCAAAATAGGGCCAAAGTATCAATTTCTATTTTATTGGTTTATTTTGTTCATCTTATCTTTCTGCTGAATGTATCAAAATTTCAAATTTGCATTTTAATATTACAGAAGTTATTTAGTATTTTATTTATGATGACCAATGATAAACATGAGCAAATGACAACTTTAACTGACTTTTTCTCCATGTCGTACTTTTCGTCACTTTCATGTTTTCTAAATGCTAATCATTTTTCCTGTTTCAGATAGAGCTTTCAAATTTTGTGTACTTGTTTATCGCTATGCATATGATAAAACTGTTCATGTAATAAGCAATCAGTTGCTTAGTTTTTTTATATACAAGATATAAATTGAGGTAGTGCTAAATTTCCGCATTTTTCACTACGTAAAACAATAAAAATTTTATATTTAAGAAATTATTAGATGACACTTAAAATCCGTGCACTGTTTTATGTAATATATTTCAGTGAATCTGCAAATAAAATTTTAAGAAAAAATATTCATATTTGAAAAAGTAGAAAGGAATTTAAAAAATTGAATTTTTCTTAAAAAAATTTAAATTTTAGCTTAATAAGCAGATCAAAATTAATTTTTCTCTTTAAGATGAGTTTATATTATAGTTAGGTTTTGTTAGTTTGAAAACTTTTTCAATAGTATAAAAAAATAAAAAAAATTGTTCAGAAGGTTGTTCCCTTAAATATTTGGCATGAAATATGCTGCTAGTTCCTTTAGCAAGAATTCTATATCGTAAAGCAAAATTAAGGTAGTGGAAGTAAAAAATACTTTAAATCAACTCAGGAAGAATATTTTTAGTTGCAATTTGATGCATATTTTAACTATTGTTAATGCATATATGTGGAAGGTACGAAAAAAACTGCATATTGTGCATTATTCAATTTTTTTTGTATCCTGTGTCAGAAAGGTTTAATTATTGCATAAAGATTAAAAACATTTTTAGCACTAAGTATCGTTAAATTTTAAATGTTCATTGGAATATATATGTACATGCATGATTACATTTTGTTTTAAGTTAACGTAGCAGTACTACTATTTACAAGGAAAATACTTTTCATATCGCCTGTAACTAAAAGTCCGTCTGGATAATCAGTATTTTGCTTTGTTAGTATAACGTTCAAAGATGAAGTATTTCCTACGAAGTTCTGCCATTTTTCTGAATATGTTATACTGAGTTTGTCTGAGCAGTCCTAATCACACGCACTGTATTTATTATTAGTATTACGATAAGTACTTTAATGCAATGCTATAAATTTGTCATATTATAAATAAATACAATGAATTACGAAAGAAATTTGGCATCATTTTTGTTTTTTGTGAGCCATAATAGAATTTAAGGCCATATCAAAGCTAAATTGTGAATGTAACTTTCATTTCAAACAAATATATGTATAATTTGTTCTGTAGACAGTCCTGTAATATAAATTTATTTCTTAAAAATTGTGTGCGTTTTAAACTGCGTATATTGGAAAAAACTGATAATATTTGGCACTCTGATGTAGAATATATCTGTTTTTTTTAATAATCAAGAACCATACTCTCAACACGGTTGAAAATTTTTCAGAAGGAAAATTGCAATCATAAAGACTGTCTATTGTTGAAAAAATTTCATTTTGCGCAGTCTAAGACTGCAGTCAGATTTTGTAGGCTAACAAATGATAGTATCTAATGCTGTAATGTTTCAGCTTTGAGAGCATTTTTCTTCAAAATGTAATGAAAATTTTACAAAATAATCTTATTTGTCTCGGAGTTTGGATTCAATCCAAAGAGTTGTAATATATTTCTGAATAACTGTAACCGTGCTTAAATGATTAAAATAAATATTTTTAAAATGCTTATACAGATATGTAGCCATTTTTGTCGTCCATTTAAATTTCGTAGCAACTGATCTGGAGCAATCAGAAACTATAAATAATATCTGTGTAGTATTGTTAACTTACTGTAATAGTTACTGAAGAAGAGAAGTGAGATTGTTTGGAAATGAAAGCTACGATGCAAAGGAGTACAAGTGTTAGCTTACAAGAAATTGCACTTTGTGCATGGCAGTGAGATTGAGTGCAAATTTATTTTGTGGCAAAGACAAGAAGTGTAGCTAGCTCTCTGACATCTTGCGTCGTCTGAATTCATGATTTTCATGACCAGGGCAAAATGTCAGGTCATTGTACTCCTGTGATTCTAAGCTTTATCAATATAAGCAAGAAAACAACAAAGCAAAATAAATTTGGTATTATAAAAACTATTATTTTTGAAAATGATAATGTAATTATAAAAACTCATTAACATTCAAGATTCTGATCTTTCGGAAAGAATATTTACTAATGTTAGGATATATTTCCTTTGTGAATTAAAGTCTAAAATGTTTATCGAAGTTCATGATGTAATTTGAAGTTTTATCTTAATTTTTTCAGTAAGAAACGTGGCTATGGATAATGTTATGTGTATTAATACACATTTAAGAACTAATATAGTAATTCATTAAAGTACTTGAAGGTGACAGCTGATACAATCGAGTCATTTTTGCACTTTAGTAAAGCGAATAACTAAAAACATTTGTGGCATAATGATGTTTGAAAATCTTCATTATTGACACTATTAACTTAGTGACTAGAAAATTTTGATAACATTATTAGTAAGCTTTATGGAAGTCCAGTAATCATTTTTATAAACTAATGATTCAAAAGTACAATTGGCATTTTTTTAAGGTCAAGCAAGAATTTATAAGCTAATTTTCTGTTTTATATACAGATATTTTACGATTTATTTTTATTTAAAGTAAACTGATATAAAACAAAAATATGTTAATAGCTTTATATAATTGTTTCAAACATTTGGATTTCATTTTATTTGACTGTTAAAAAAGTTAAAATGTTAAATGATTCATAGGCTATTACAATTTATTTAAGATAAAAATTTTAAAAGTTATAACAACGTTACATGATGTGTTAATTTAGCTATAAAAATTTACATTTTAAAGCTTTTTGTAATAATTTTTTTTAAAAATTACATTGATCTCTTATATCATGAAATTTTATTTACTATGCATTACGCATAGTTTATTTTAAACGTTTACTTACAAAGGTTATTTTCATTTCAAACTGGATAGAAATAAAAATTAATGTTTTCGGATTTCTTGTCAAGGGCTTACCCTAAATTGAAAAAAAAGCACGTAAAATCAGTAAACAATTTTAGTGATTTGGCATAACGTCTGATTATGATATGAATGATTGTTCATCTGAGGTGCATTCCTACGAGTGCTTCAAACGACCCGATCGTAGCAGCAGTTTCTGCAGTTGTCATGGTGAAATATGTGTCGTAGTCACTCTCACGAAAAAATCGTTCCTCACGCTACGAGGTGTGGTGCCGAGAATATTGTGACGCAGGTGGACAGGATCGTGAAGAGGGTGAACCCGAACAGGCAGATCCGGTCGACGACCATGCCCGCGAACTTCCAGTCGGATATGACTTCTTGGTTCTCGTCCTCTTCCCGCATTCTCCTAGTGATGAAACGTAGCTCTCTGAGAATGCTCTGCAGCTCCCTCTGCGTACTTAGGCACGGGTGGTAGAGGGGAGTCTCGTCCCCTGACCCCCCTCCCGTCCCCCCGGCGCGGCCCCCACTAACCGTATGCACGTAACCGACCCCCCCGGAAGTGCTGTTCTGCTGGCGGAAGTCGTCGTCCATATCCAGGACATTGGCCAGCAGGCTTCGGGAGGATCGCTCCTTCAGTTCGAGCTCCTTCATCTTGGAGCTCATGAAGAGGTGCTTGCGCGTGATTTTCTTTCCCGGTCGACTCATTCGGAGGATAAACGGTAGCCATGTCAAGAAGATTGTCTTCACCTGCAAGAACAAGGGAAAAGGAGCATTGAAACACGCCTGCCATGAGCGACAACGAGATGCATTTCAAATAATGTATAAAGAAAAGTTGAAAGCAAGATTTCAGTTTCCGTTCCTTTTTGTATGACACCTCAAGATCATACACATTTTTCATGAAATTATTTTCCTGCCATGATCGATACGAGAGCAGAGAATAGAATCAAGTATCTTTCTTTTCTTACAGTTTGATAGGGATGTCTATCTGGAAGATTGAACAAGCTAGTAATTCTCAATATAAGAATGATGATGTTCATAAGGAAATGTTGGAAATCCTTGGTTCACATTCATTCAACAAATTTCTAAAATGAACTAGCAAAATCATAATCCATGCTTTACTGCTCTGAGATGAAGGGAATTATCTTGTTTTCTTTCACAAAAATGACAAAAAAAAAAAACGTCTGCTTTTAAATCTTGGCGAGGTTTTCATTCTTATTCTTTTTTTGGTGTTCATTTTTGATTAAAGATACGTAACATAAGCTTCATTTACAGAAGAAGCTAGGGCCGTGCCCCTTTTTTACATTGGACGAATAATTATTTATCTAGTACTGCCTTTTCGATAACCACATTTTTTAAACAGGGGTTTCTATATTTATAGGTTGGATTTATTTAGAGCTGTAGTAGCAGCTTAGTAATTGCTAGTTATAACAATTTTGTTTCAAAGCAATTACTTGAGTTGCTTTAGACACACTGAAAGATGATTGATGGCAGATCGTTTTACACATTTTAATTTTAATATGTATGAAATGAACTGGTCGATTATTTTTGCAACTAATGACAAGTTTATCCATTGACATAATTATTCCTCTATAAAACAATTGCAAATATGAAAATAAATGACCTTGAGATTCCAAATAAGAAACGAAACATTTTATAATGTGACAACTAGGATGTATTTGTATAGTATTCATAAGTATTTTCAACACTATTTTCTAATGTTTCTTATTATGAACGTACACTATTTTATTAAAAGAACAAGAATCAGTAATAATGAGAGAAAGTATATGCTTTCTGAGTTTCACTGAAAGCAATATAATACTGATTCGTATCTTACTTTTACTCATGAATAATACTTTCTATTGTTAAAAATAAACTCTAGATATATTACAGGAAAATATGCTTGGAATAGATTGAAATAGTTCTCTTACGATTAGATGCATCAGCGAAAGAAAAGGAAACTTAAATCAAATTCATATCTAAATACAAAGCATAAACTGATGTTAGAAATATATCGAAACAAATTCTTTTATCAGTAAGTGAGAAGGAAAGAAACAATCTTGTGGGAATTGTATAAAAACTGTTTGCTTTTGGAAGCTGCAGAGGAAATCAGCTTGAAGCATATTATTGAAATTTTAATTTTTTTTATATCAACTAAACTTTAAGAATTCTATTATTGCATAAGTACATCAATACAAACCTAGACTGCAACAACAGTATGAAAGTCAAGAATATTAGCCAAAGAATGACGGAATACTGATTTGGAGAATATTAGAGTAAAGTAAGTATCAAGGATTGGCATTTGCTCGTATCCGAAATTCAAAAGGAAGAGAGATGTTTTGATTGAATCCAAATACTTGAATACCGAAACGAAAAGTTTATATATTTTTTTTATTTCAGAATAACGATAAAATATTTTGCTAGCTAACTCAAGATGTAAAATGATGAATAAGCATAAATTCTGACAATGATATAATCAATTTGAGTAAATAAAGAATTTAAAAGGAAAGTGAACAAGAAAAAATATATGCAATAAAAACTAAAATGTACTAATAATTATTGACACGCTGATACTATCAAACTATGATTCTTTTCCTAATTCCATACGTTACTAACATTAGAAGACTATACTCATGCGTTTATCATAGTGTATTGAATGGAAAAAAATTGTTTATTATCATATACAAATCTGAAATTTTAGGTAAAACAAAAGAATTTTGTAGAATAAAGAAAGGTTATATTATATAAATTCTGTACTGCATCAAACTGCTCAACAAAGTAAATGGATAAAAATCGAGAACATTTCATTTCTTTAAGGAGAAAAGTAGCACAAATAATTTTTTTCAATTTAAATATCTTACAAACTGGTTTGTTTTTGCAATTCTAAAATTTAATCCCGCAACCGAATTTATTTATCATGCTACTGCATTCTTCATAAGTCCACTAAATGAGGATCACATTTTTAAAACTTAACTAAAGTCTTTTCAAAAGTATATATGTAATCCTGCATTAAGCAGTATAAAAATATTCACATAATGTTTTCTAATTATGCGTGCGAATGCTTTGGGGCATTTATGATGCGGCTGAAAATTTTGTATTTTCTCTTTCCATGGCACCATTATTTATTTATGGGCACCATTCGGTGAAAATAATTAGATTAGCTTTCTATTTAAGCAATTGTAGTTACTTTACATTCTGATTTGACTTAATTATAGAGAGTAAAGGAACACTTACACTACAGAAAAACTTTTTCCACATTCATCTACTGATAACTTTTGATTGTAAAATTTTAGACATAAAATTAAAAAAATATCTACATGCAAAAATAATCGCGTCTTATTTCAATGCGGCATATTCTGAAGTTTATTTGACCATTTTAATTATTAATTGCATTATTTTACTAAAAATAATAAACTATAAAACAAACATAAATAAAACAAGAGTTATATTACAATTTTAATATCATAAAAATAAGAAAATCTTTTAATACCCCTCATTGATTATTCTCAAGCAGTAAGAATTCATCAAAATCATTTTCAATGCGAAATACTTTCAAAAATAACATCATACATCTTTTAAGTTAACAATTTTTGAAAGTGCAGTATTTTTATCCGTAAGCTTTTAAAGTATTTTCAATATTTCATAGTAAACTATTAGCAATGCTGTGGAGAGTGAGTTAGCTTGTTTTGAATTTTTGAAAAGGCAAGATCTCACAATGAAATAATTGAAATTTGATTTGCTATTAAAATGATTAACTTGTTGGAGAAAATTAAATACCTTTGGACACACAACATATTTAAGTCAGCTAAATAATTTAAATCACGGATAAATAGAAAATCTCTTACGATTGACATTTTTACGTTTGATAAATCAATCTATCATTTTGTTCGAAATCCATCTATTTTTGATAAAAGTTTTGCAATTTTTTTAGGTTATACAAAATAAATTATTCCTTTTATTCTCTTTCTTCCATTATATAAATTTTAATTTATTTTTCTTCTGCTTTGAGAAATTGAAACGACATTACCTTTTGAACTTCTTAAAATGTTTGGATCTTTTTCTTCCATAATTAAAATTAGAGGAAACAGTTGTAAATTGTAATTTTTCTCTTTTATTTTTGAAAAAAAACGTATGTTATCAATGCATTGTTTTCATATGCATTGATAACATATAAATCAAAGACCTGAAAAAAAACCTAAAAAAATTCTCATTAGTTTAAAGTTTACAGATTGTTGCGTTATGATCTGCTAAGTTGAAACAGAAACAAATTTAATTTGCTGCAGTTTAACGCTGAAAAATCTGCCTTATCTTATGAAAAATCTACAAATACCAGTGAAATATTGGAGAGTAGGTACATTTTAAACTTTTGTGCACATAGAAATTGTATACAAAAATATGCTTTTATAAGAAGCGATTAAAATAAATTATCTGATAAGAACTTAATCCCATGATATATCACCATATTCAGAAATAAAACAATGTAAGTGAATATTTTTTAATTTTATCATAATTAAGCATATCAAGTTTTAATAAAATAATATTCATTCCAGCGTTACAACGTTGTTATTGAATAAACTGATCTAAAATTACTTACAGAAAAATATTACTTGTGAAAACTAGAATCTAAATTTTAAAAAATATCCCAAAATATTTACTTCAGTACTAATTTTACACATAAAAATATAGTCAGATTTAAAAATTGATGAAGTAATTAGTTACGTGAAGCTATTTTAAGTAAAAGCGTTTTTATTCTTGTGTGATATAAAGGAAATATTTTTGGGATAAAAAAACCTTTTTCATATCCTAGAAGACACTAAGCACTAACTTAATATAAAAGAACATATTGTTTTCTTAAAAACAAAATGTTTAAAAGGCAAAATAAGAGAAGCAAATATATTAAGAAATTCATAAAACGCAAAGAAATGATAAATTCCATATTTATAATTAAAATATGTATTATAAATAAATTATAAATTAATGATATAAACATAAAGATGAATTCCTAAAAATCCAATTTTATGGTTATAACTAAAATACATATTATGTAAATTGAAAATTCATTTTGACTTAATAAATTAACTGCTTTTCAGCACGCATTTCTATGTTTCAAAGAATGAATCAATCATTCTTATTAATAAAAAATCGATGAATTACTATTAAGAAGCTTTTGCTGTATTTTTAAAGCTCGGCTTTAAAAGTTGTTTATCAGCGCAAGATAATTTACTGAAGGATCACGTGTAAAAATTATATGCACTTAAAAATTTAAGCCACTTTTTATCAAAAAAGTTTTAATTTAATACAGATCATAATAAAAGTGCCAATTTATTTTTAAACGATTTCTTGAATTCTTTGAAGAATTAATGATGGAAATTAAATGAATAGCCTCAATGAAACTGTCAATGATTACTTTAAATACTTTATTATAAAACGATAGTTATATAATAATTTGATTCAACTAGACATCAGTAGGAAAAGGAGTAAAAAATGGCTCTAATAAATAAAATCTCTGACTTCTTAAAGATAGTGCCAACAATCTTCTCTAGACTTCATTGTTAAAAAATTAACTCGCTTATTCACTTATAATTTATTGCAATGGAAACTAAATGCTTTTGATGTTTCGATAATTTGAATAAATATTCATCCGTTCTAAGATTTTATTTTATTCTCTCGCTGTTAATAATAATAATAATTATTATTATTAAAATAGAATTAATCAATATCTATAAATTCGTACCACTGCTTAGATGTCATGAATTGTATATTTCATTTCATAAATAAACAATATGTTCAAGATATCTCTTCGACTCGTTTTGATGAGACAAAAGCATTTAAGAGATACTATTATAATTAAATAATAGTTGACAAATTTTATCGTATAAAAAAGACCTATGAGGTGTCTCATGAACAGCCAAATTATAAATTATAATAGGAAGCATAAATGGTTCTAAAAAAATCATAAGAAACCCTACTAGCTTTTAACAAATTCAGCAGCTTAAACAGTTTTCAAATAATGACTTTTGCATAAATATAATTGAAGTTCAAATTTTGTTAAATACATCATTATATCACAAATTCAGATTGCACAGATTATTACCACATAGGATAGGGAGGCTTTAATAAGGAAGAAGCGTTTTTGAAGTAGTTTAATAACTTAAATGCTTTCGGTTTTTCAAGAAAGTACATATCAGGACATCAAGTAGAAATAATATTAGTTCATTGCTCAAATTTAATTATACTTAAACAAAATAAAATTAATCAATCATTTAAATTTTTTTTACAAGATTTTAACAAGTTTAAAAAGAATTAATTTCATAGAGTAAAAATAATGTATGCTTCTTTAAGAGCGGTTTCATGTGGAGTATCTTGATAAAAGATTAGTGAAAAAAAAATTGAATCCGTATTTGTTTGTTTTTTCCTATAGTAACACGTCTAAAGTCTTGTTCATAATGCTAAAAAAGTCACTAAATCGCTATAGTCATTTATCAAACATTAATATGAGCTCAAAATTAAAAATTAATATGTAACAGATTTGCCAAAAGTTGAATCTCGATTTCCGTAACACTTTCAGTCATCTGTTTCAACTATGAAACATATTTCTGATTAATACAAACAAATCAAAATTTTATATGTAAGATGAAAAAAAAACCCATTAAAGAGGAATAATCAACTTAGATTACCATGTTTACGCCAAAAACAATCAGAATTTCTAAAAAGTATCAGACACATTTTTTACGTAAATAACTAACACAACAACGAGATAAAGGAGTTTTTAACACGGACAAATAAATTACGAACCTCATTCGTATTACGACGTGACAGAATTTACAGATTAATATAAAACATTTGAATATATATTACTGTTAAATTATATAGGATGCGGATATTAAAGTTAGCACACAATTATATATTTTCAAATCCATTTTAAACTGAGTTTCGCTAAAAATGCAAATCAACTATTATAGACTGAGTCTATTAAGCATTCATAAACACATCACTTATATTTTCATCTAGGCTTTAAAATCCCCCTTCTTAACACCACTATGAGTTTTATGTTTTTAAGGAATTGACATCTAGACATTTTTAGTAGGTTTTTATTATGCAAAAATACAAAATTTCTCTTACACATTTTCCTATAATACCCAACAAAATGCATTCATGAACTTTCGAACGATGAACGACACTAAAAACCAAAATATCATTTATATGTAAGACAAAAAAAGAATGTTACTGAAATGACAGGAAAATAGGAACCGGTTCTACCCAGTTCGGATTAAATCTACATAGAATGGATTAAATACGATTTAAATTCGAATCATGACAGCAAGATTATACGGTTAATATTGTTGAATTGAATTCAAAACACGGAGGAACGTTTTCTTCTGTTGGAAGTTTCAAACATATTATGATAGATATTAAGTATTTTAACCCTCCTAACGGCGAAAACGTCCTTTCCCATTTTCTAGGTCCAGTTCAAAAGCACATAGTTCGTATTTATATTTATATTTTCTTAAAATTCTTGGATAAAGTATTATTTAGATTTCAGAGATATAAATAAATACAAAAAAGATCTCGGTTAATTCGCTTTAAAAGATATGTTTTCTAACCTGAAAGCTAAAAGATCAATATAATAAATGGGCGCTTGAAGGGCTACATTAGGGAAAAATGTATCTTTTTCTTCTATATTAAAGTTAAATAAATACGAATACTTCAGCTATTGTTACGAGCATGAAACTTAAAAAATTGTAATCAAGTATTGTGTTGCTATTTACAATTAAAGTGGAAAAAGATAAAATATCCTAGAATATACCATTGAAATAGCAAACATTTTTTAAGAAACCAAAATTTGCAATAGAGCTAGAAAGCATCTTTAAAAATGGTAAAGGAACATATGCAATCAAAAGTTAATTTTAAATTCGATAGGTCAAGGGAATTGAATTTCAAAAGGCAAAAATGTATTTATGCACTGTCCTCCTCTTTTTGGCATTTTTGTTTGTAAATATGTCAAAATTAAAACTGAGCAATCGGTGTTAAGAAGAAAATCTGTGTTAAATCTAAAAATGGATGTGATGAGGGAATTTAATCCACTTGAAAAAATAAGTGAATCCAGACTGATTTATATATTTGAGGCATTTTGTCATTAGTGTCATTAGTAATTTCCTTTTATAATATTATTTTTTAAAAATCGTTGATGAAATTGCTGTATTTGTAGATTATGCATAGCTGTTACATTACAGACAAACCGAAATTTTATATATATTTTACTTTGATGAAAAAAGAACTTAACAATTGTTCTTAAAATTAGCAATATGTAAATTAGGGAAATGCTTTCTTCGAAACAAGTAGAAAATGCCATTAAAAGTTTGATCCACTAAATAATTTACTGGGATTTTTTAATTTTATAAGCTGCTGTTTAAATGTTATTAGTAAAATTTTGCAAAGGAACTTTGAATATTATTGTTTAAGATGATAAATATATGAGGAATTTAAGTTTTTTTGAAAAAGAAAGTGAAAAACCTCAAGAGTAATGTGTAAATTATGAACTTAGCAATATTATGGCATCAGCAGCGAAATTCCTTTGTAAGTCAATTTTGAAACTTCAAACAGAAGAGATGCTCCCTTACTTCACAGTATGCTACTTTAAAGCTATGAAATATTTATTACACACATTTGAGAATCTTTCTGAATAGAGTATGGAAAAAATCTGTCTACAAACTTTCTAAACTTCTAAAAATTCATATTATCAGATACTATATTTGTAAAGCATGATGGAAGTAATATATGACTATGCATCATCATTTAAAAAATATCTTCAACACAAGTATATTCGATATAATTTTTAACATTCTTCCTGAAACAGTTATGTAGCACATTCGAAAACTATGTTATTACTGCCATGAATATTCTGTCAGTGAAGTCAGTCTATTACACAGGGGAAATTGTTCTCTAAACAACAGAAAACATGAATATTTTTATCTGACCATGTATGATTATGTATGCAGATGAACTTTCTCTTATGCTAGGTGATATGCAGAGCAAAAGTTGAGCAATCTATATAATGAATTTTGTTATAATTATCAAATGTATATAGTGAAAGATATGTCTTTAGATATAAATTCTCTAAATATAGATATGCATATAATAAATTATGCCTTTGGTATATGTACAGCTATATTTAATTCAAGATATGTTTTTTTCATTTTTTTGTCGAATTAAAAAGGAATGACGCAAGAAACGAAGGGATCGTTTTAAGAAAATTATTCAAAAATGAGCTTTATGATTAAAAACATTTATTTCCACTCAGAATTTGAATCTTAAGTGTTATAATTAATTAAAAAATATTTAATGATTTGCAGTAATTTATTGATAATATAAACAGAAAATTTCAGTAATAAGCTATTGTTAGTTGGCTTTTGTATCTTAGTTCTCGATTCACTGAGAAATTATGATGAGGTTTCTGTTTCCCTTTCGGGAACAAAATAACTGTAATGAGACAATTTTTTGAAAGCAACATAATAAGAACTCATAATTTTTTGAGAACTAATGCATTATAAAAAAGTATTAACTTTCCAAAAACAAAAGAAATTATTAAGTACTTATTTTCTTGTAATTTAGTTTATATTTCTATTTTACGTAGTATTCTTTTTCATTTTTTCATCTAATTGCTTCATTCGAAAATGTAATTCAAATCTTTTAAAAACGTTATTATTTAATATTGCAATTTATTTTAAATTATTCAGCAACATTTTTTGATTTCAATGTAAAAGGTAAAGGGACAAAACAAATTTTCCGAAAAATTGCACTTCAATATATATTTTTCAGCACCTTCAGTGTTTGTCTCATATAGTATATATGTACATACAACTTTTCTTCCAAAACATTCTATAAATCGACTTTCTTTGAAAAGTTATAAAGCGTATCATTGTATGACCTTGATAACAAATATATCTGTAAATATTCTTAAATTAGAATTTTGAATTCTTTTGAAAAATTGATTTCTACATTAATGATGACAAGTTGAAATAGTTTTTAGAAATAGTTTTATAAAAATATTTCAGGTAAAGTTTTATTTAATTCTTTCTCTTTCTAGAAACGTCAATTACTTCATTCAAATTGTTGATTTCGAGTTATGCATACTGGAGACATGAATTATATTTAACTTCACGCATTGGTGAAAAAAAAATTAGATACGTTAGTTTTTCTATTATCGAAGAAGAAAAAAATACCGGTAATCTTATTCGTCAATGAAAAAGCGAAAGAAACATCATTCAGCCCCACTTAAAATTTTTCCATAACATTAAAAAAATATTGGAAATTTGAGTAAATGAATAAAACGAGAAATAATAATTTCGTCAGACGTTTGGAAATTGAAATGAAAGGCGAAGTTTTGAAAATACTTTACTAATGTTTTAATTCAAAGTATAAAATTCACTTATTAGAGGGTTGTTATAATGTTCATAATAATATATGTGTTTGTGAAAAGAAAGATTTAATTTACATGCTTTTCTAATGCAATTTTTATACAGCAACGAAAAGCGATTATATTTCATTTTACGAACAACATAACGTTTTATTATATATTTGATATTAAGGTTCCATGTTAAATACAACTTCTATAAATAGTCAAATGTTCTATATCAGACAACAATTAATTATATTATTTGTAACCTTGCTCAATGATTGGATTAGAACTATATAGTGGCAGTGTTGATGTGGTACCTATAATATCCACGATTAATAAACAACTTTAGGCTGAAAAGTTCATAGGAAAACTGAATTGAGGTCTTTTTAACCATTACCAAATTTCTTTCAATATAGGCAGTTTTAAATCTATTCAAGGTTGGTTCATTAATTCTACTTCCTGTCTGAAGCAGACATTTTCTTTGAACTGTTTAAATGATAATATAAAATAAATAGTTTATGAATCGCACTGTTGAATGAAAAATATTATTTCTAGTTAGTCTAAAGGGACTTTTAAGTGTATAAATTTAAGAGCTTGTAGAAGGGATTCAAATATGTGGCAAATTGTGTCAATAATTGTTTGTGAATATATTTTAAAAATAATATATATATAGAGCCCATACTTTTGTCCGGTAGCTCATGTTTTATATGATCACGTATTCTTCAAGAAAAGCTCTTCGAGAATAAAAATTCATACAATCTTAAATAATAAATAAATTTTAGGGAAATATGTTTTAGGTATTAAAATTATACATCCCCTGCTTACAAATAGTATGATCTCGACAAAGTAATTTTTCACTTCATCCAGTGAACGCGAAATGTTTATTCACTGTTTCTTTTAGGTATTTGTGTCCATATATATATATATATGTATATAACGTATGTAAATATATATTCTTATAAACAATATTTAAAGAAAATTACAAAAGAAATCGAAAAAAATCCCTACAAATATCAAAGACAATTAATATTAAGAGAAGTTCAAATAGATTCATTTCTATGTAGCCTTGCCATCAGGCCACTAGATGAGGCGCCGAAAAGAGGCACACACAAGTCGAGATGACAGTGAAGGCTGTAAAAAGGATGAAGCACACTCTGTCTACGACCATGCCAGCAAATTTCCACTCTGAGATTATGTCCTGGGTCGCGTCGTCGTCGCGCATTCGCTTGGTTATGAAGCGAACCTCGCGTAATATTGCCGACAGTTCCCGCTGATAGCTCAGGCAAGAAGTTGGATTTGCTGCTGCTGCGGCTGCTGCACCAGAAGCTCCGTGGAGCGTTGTAGGAGTCCCCTCTACACTAGGTCCAATGAGCTGGACATACCCACAGGCAGAGTCCCCACCGGACATGGCGGAAGAGGCACCGGCATTGCTATTTGGGCCGTGCTGCAGCCTGAAGTCATCGTCCATGTCCAGAACGTTGGCCAGAAGGCTCTTAGAAGAACGTTCTTTGAGATCGGGCGCTGACAACCGCGAAGACCGTCCTCCAGAAGCTGTAAATGAAGATGTTGCTTTGAGGCGGGCACTTATCTTGGCGGGACGGTGCATTCTCAAGATCCACGGGAGCCACAGAAGAAATATGGTTCTGATCTGAAGTGGAGAAGAAAACAGGATGCATTGAAGAAAGATTGTTTTGCAACTTTTTTTTTCAGCATGCAGCATCATTTCATCACAATTGAAAATATTAACTCTTCCCAAAGCATCACAGTTCAGTGATTGCCACCACACATTCTTCGATCATTCAAACAATGTCTTCGATAATTTTGTGCCACCAAATTTCTAAGTCTTCTTTAAATGACAGAGTTCCGTTCCATAATGAATGTCATCTTTGTTACAGCCTTATGTTTTTTTAAATAGATATAAATAATGGATCTAAATTCTGATTTCAAGTGTTTCAAAATGTACCAGAAAGTTAAAAATTAGTAATCTAAAGATGGAATTTTCGTCATTACTTTCCATGAAAGGTGTATTACCAAAGAATATAATTGACTTATAAAGATATTGAGTGTGCACAAGCAACTAACAGGTGAATTGACTGATTGGTTTCAGCTAAAAGTTTTTATACATTCGTCAATATGTATGAATGAAGATTTTTTAAAAGTATATTCACAGACATATATTCAAAAGAATGTTTAAAGTGGACAATAGTACTTATAAAAATGTGATACTGTTAAAAATTATTTTTTCTACTTTAGCTATTTCTCTACGCTAAACATAGCAGTTATTTTACGAAATTCATGCAGAAACTAGTCTATGCTCCAACAATTGTTTAATAAACGACAGCTATAAAATCCACAACTACCACCTACGTGAACAAGAACTTCAACTTCACAAGATTACATACACTTTACACAAAATTGAATTCTACATGTCTACAAAATCAAAAAGCAGTGATGACATACTCAGCCAGTGTTCTGGTGTTTGCCTTCCTGTATCTTCGGATGTGAAAATCTTGATAATCGGCTTGTTTGATATTATTCTCTTATTAAGACGGAAAACTTATTTTCTATCAAATACTCGCGTATCTAAGCACACACACACATTCACTAAGTACACACATGGATTCACTTATGAATTAACTAATCTATACAAATAGTCCAAAAATATTTTTTAAATTTTAATTATTTTGACGTGAAAACGTCTTTTCGCTCGTTACAGTAATGGTCGGTCGAACTTTCTTATGTGACAAAATACCGTCAGATTTGAATCGCTAATAACTACGAGACTAATAGTGCGAAAAGAATGGTTGACCCCACAACGGATAGATAATATCTATAAGAGTTTGTTGCATAATATTTATTTTGCCTGTGACGTCTTCGTACTAGTGTAGGCGCATATGCGTGATTGTTACGAATTAGCCTTAAGTGAGGTTATAAATAAATGCAGCTTGGAAACGCGTTTAGCTAGGATGTTGATTCTGGTGTCATTTTAAAGAGCTTGAATAGTATTACTAGGATACAAAGTTATACACTAAAAATATTTATCAGAATATAAGTAAAAATCGGTATTAAATTGAAAATTTCAAACTCGCATGTTTTTTGATTATAACATGCAGAGTTTTCTTTCGAATTGTGCGAACCTTAGAGAATACTTGAAAATACGTAATAGAAACATTTTTTAAAAGTTTGAATTCAAGAATTTTAATATTATTGGAAATATGTACATTTGTAGTAAATAATATTTTACTGCGCATGCGCGAAATGTAGTTCTATATACTCTCAACAGATGGCGTCCTCAAAAGTTATTCTAAATAAAACATAAGAAGGCGCAGTTTTGGTCCGCGCCGTAGATTTTTCATAAAAACGTCGGGATGATATCAGAAAACAAATATTTCGTATTAATATGTACTTTAATTATGAATCTCTTTAATACAATATTTACACAGAGTAGTGTAATTTTTACAGAATAGATAATTCACAAGATACCACAGACCCTTGCTACATGCGATAAACTTGTAATTTATAACCATTATACTACTCTGTATAAATATTGTATTAAAGAGCTCGATAATTCAATTACATATTAATACGAAACACTTGTTTTATTATTTTATCCCGACGTTTTCACGAAAAGTCTACGGCGCTGACACGAACTGTGCCTTTCTTATGTTTTTTCTCTTTTGTTTTCTAAACAATGCTATTATATTTATGCAATACTGTAATTTTTATTTGCTAACCTGAAAGTTTGAAAATGATACATTTTAAATGATTTTTGGAGAATAAAATACACGATTCACAACCGCATATTAAACTAATTCTTTTATTTAACTATACAACCATATGCAAAGGAAAATCATTACGGAATAAACAATTTATTTCCAGTAATAGGAGAAAACATTTATCTTTTATTTATTATTTTCATCCTCTCACAATTCTAAAGATTACAAGACATATTAAAGACAATGAAAATTGCAATTATCAAAAACCGAATAAAATGCAATTGATATAAACTATATAAAAGCTTTAACTGTTAACGGAAATAAATATGTCAAATATTTAAGTTATCTGTTATGAAAGAATCAGAGATGTTTCAAATTGAGATAAGTTAAAATTTAAAAAAAAATCCGAAATATATTCTAGTCAGTACATCAAAAATTTATGAATTGAAATTTTAAATAATTACAGGAAATATGCGTGGATGTTGCAATAATTCAGCATTCTGTATCTATCGGTTGTACAAAAGTGCATTTTAATTGTACCTCTTAACCATTACATTTGTGATTAAACCTGATGTTTTAAAAGTTAGGAATCACCTTTAAATCAACAATTTTCATGCTTTAGTTTAAGAAGAATGCAACTTTTATGTAGTAAATGACCATAAAAGGCATCTAAAGTTTGAAAAATGCGAATCAGTAATCATTCGAGTTATTTTATAACGTATTATCAGTTTTATTTTAAGAAAAGGGCCAGAAAAAGAGACTAAGAGATATTTATAACTGAGATGATATAGGATTAATGATTTACCACCTATAATTTTTTTAGAAAATGAATACCTATGAGCGAATGACAAGGTATTTTTAAGGTTTCATACGACCAAATATTTTTTTGACAACGATAAAAAAATTTATTTTTAATAAAATAGTAATGCTAACATTATATTTACTTTCAGTTATGTAAGATAAATATGTTTTTGTCTGATTTCTCAATATCAATATAGCAGTTTTATGTCGGACTAAATTTTTTTCTCGGAAACATGTTGATGGAGGCAAGACAAGTGTAAATATGTTTTAACTAAAAATATTTCATCTGAAATAAAATATTTATCATTATAAAAGAATGAATTCGAATAACGAAAATTGTTTAGAGCATTGAGAGTACACACCATTTTGCTTTTAAAATGATGAATAACAATTTTACCAACTTTTTAACATATAAATGTCAATGTTTTTTTATTTTCAAGATGGCATAAGAAATTAAACACCATAGGAGAATGACTCATCGGCAATATGGATTGTCAAATAAGATTATTAGTATCTTTCATCTATCGCATTCTTTAAATAATTTATAAATATACTCATTCATACGGAAATCCTTAAAATTCATTGATACTTATGAGTGAAATTATAATTTGCACTAATAATCAAACAAAATCTGTATATATTACTTTTTCATTCCAACTTTTTTATGAGTCAACAGAAGTCTTTCCCAACTGATTTTTTAGAAAAAATCCCATCATCAAGGAAAATACGTCCCGAAATATCCCCAATGAAATTGATCGCTCCGATGGCTTAAATGGAAATCTCAAATTCACAAATAAGCTTGACAGGATAAACAAAGGCATTAAAAAGCAACATCAATAATCTTGACCCAGCAGATCCTCCACTTTCGTATAATTAAATACGAGGGTTTTGAATAAAGAAGTGACATGGTATTTGAGAACGTCGCAAAAATCTCTCAGTTGCCCAAACAGGATATTGGCTGGGTGTAGCGATTTTATAGGCAATGTGTAAAGGTCATCAAGACGCCAATCAGAACAGTAGTTGCTGTGCGGGAAGCGAAGTATAGAGTGTTTTCTCACTTTTATGTAGCATGTTTACAAAAAGGGTCGATTAAAATCGAGAAGGCCAGATGTAAAAATGCAAGGAATTGTTATCTGGAATACGTGAAGCTTGTAGTGATAAGGTGTTATAGTATAGGGGCAAAGAATTTCGTACTTGTCGAAATGAGAGAGTGTGGAGTTACCCAGCACATGTCGTTCTTGCATTCCTGATAATTAGATAGAGATTATGAAAGGGCTGTTTTCTACAGAACGTCGATGGATTATCCTAGAATTCATCGTAGAAGTTGGTATTAGTCGTTAGACAGTGTGACACATACTGAAGAACATTCTTAGCAAGAGGAAAACTGCTGCACGTTCGGATCCTCTTCTACTCGCTGTACAAGAATGATACGGATATGCACTAGTTGGTCTCAACCTCGACAGATATCGAATGAAAAGGATGCGATTTTTTTAATATTTTCTCCATTGATGAGATCTGGAATCCTGAATTAAAGCCCCACTGAATGAGAACCTGAATTGAAGCACCACTGAATGTGAACCTGAATTGAAGCACCACTGAATGAGAACCTGAATTGAAGCACCACTGAATTTGAACCTGAATTGAAGCACCACTGAATGAGAACCTCATTGGAAGCACTAATGTGCTGCCGCCGCGTTCCTGAAATCTCTACATGAACGGAGTGGGGCGGCGTCTTGCGACTCTGACTTGTGACTTTCTAATTTGAAGAGAAGCCTCAGATGCATCCAATTTAGAAACATTGCATCAGTGATTCGAACAATAGTGGAACATCAGACACTACTTTGAAACTTCAGTCAGTGATTTCAAGGCATTTGGTAAAAGGCACAAAACTGTGCTGGTGATTATATTGAACGAATGCAATTTTGTTTATACATCCATTAAAGATTTTATTAAAACCACGTTGCTATACTACTTTATTTACAACCCTTATATAGTAAAATATCTTCGAATGCCAGATAATAATGGACAACGAAGCCGATTTCAGTATAAAATTGCTCTTTTTCTAAAATTAGAAAACATAGGAGAGAATCAGAAAGTCTGTCTTGCCAATTTTCAGAAATAAGTTGGAACTCCTATTGAAATAGAGTGTTCTGTTCTACTGGCATCTGTTTCCTTTTCATCACTTAGGTATGATACAAAATTGAGGTCATCGCATTATTTTTTTAAGAAAACCTTAGGGAAAGAATTTTTTTATGGTAATATCTCTCAAAAGTATTTTATTTTAAATACGTCAAACTCAAAGATAAATTCAGAGGGACAAATAAGCGAAATCTGAATTAATATGCGCCACAACCCCAACCTCCCACAAATATACTACGAAAACGAGACCATCAAAAATAAGTAAACAAAACCCTTAAATAAAATATAAAAACAAGAATAATTATGAAGATAAACTTATTTTCTCCCTGGCATCTCTGAACTGTTACTGTCTTTCCAACTTAAAGTTTTGTTCACAGTAATCATTTTCAGAATTTACTTAGGGGGAAACAGGACCTTAAGCAGTCTTTTATTTATTCAGAAATATAACCGTAAATGAGGAATTGGAGCTACAGGTTGGTAGCAGCCCTTTTTGTAAGTTGCAAAACTACTCCCCATTTACATAGCTTTGTAATATTAAGAATTCGATGATACGAAACAAATATACAACGAATAATTTGTCAGTCATATCCTGCAACAAAAGTGTGAATAACAAAAATCAATCATCGTTCTAGGCGACTTTAATTCAAAGAGGAAAATGAGCAAAGAATACAGCAAGATTTCCATCTGAAGAGTAGTAGTAGAAAGGGAATCATGATTCCCTTTCTACTACTACAATCAAAAGCAATTAATATTTCATTCAACTACTGCTTTTCTGGTTATGCGTAGATTGAATGAAGCTACTCTAATGCGTTTTGTTTTTGTGTGTAGGCGGGAATTTATAAGCTTCTCAGTCCAAATTCTATTTGAAATAAATCTTCAACTACCATACGGAAGTGAATTTACATTTGAATTAATTGTCAGATTTCAAAGACGTGTTATAATAAATTGGAAAATTAAAACCAAAAGGTTGGTTGAAGGAGTTTTATGCAACGTGATAATGCACTTCAGTTCGATGGAAATTTGAAGCAAAATAAAAATGAAGTGAAACCATTGAAATTGCTTTTAGAAATGAGAAAATGGAAATTCTGACATTATCAGTACGATGGGAACAGTAATATCAAGATCATACCAAACCACCGTCTCTAGAATTCATGAAGCTTCTATATTTTTTATTATAGATATGAGTGGATTTTATTGAAAAAATACAGAAGTTGTAGAAAATTTTAAAATGTTGTTACTTCCAGCGAAAATATAAGCAATTTGGATTCTAGCCTATCGGCTAAATAGTAAATAATGGTTTTAATATGCATGATTAAAAATGCCAACACACGAACATAACATACGCACTTGTATGTTCATTGACCTGAACAATGAAAACTAAAATTTGAACTTTTATCATTATACCAAAGATTATATAGTATTTTCAGTCCTTGCACCAAAACTAACCAGGGGGAGTGTTCTCCCCTAAACTTTCTCGTATACTTTCCCCAAAAGGTACCGTTTCCCCTCCCCCGCGTGGCTAAAAAAATTCGAACCTACTGTTTCCCAGAATCCAATGACTATCAGAAGGTTTTTCATTATAGTGATTGAAAAATATCTAGGTAAAGAATCAAATTCAAAGAGATGTGTATCGATTTTCCGCTCTTACCGGCTCAAGGACAAATTGACGTAATTCGCTCCATAGCTTTCGCGTGCACAGAAGATTGCTTCTAGTACGCATGCGCGTGGAGATGACGGGTTCTTTTCAAAAGTAAATTATACAGACCGACAGACAGTCAGCCCGTTGACGGATTTGGTCCAAAATTTTATACGGACCTACATTCATGACGATAAAACTGTGTACCAAATTTTACCCATCTAGCTATTCAGGTTTTCGAGTTATCGTGTTCACAGACAGACATGATTCCAAAATTGTGTTTTTCGGACTCAGGGAGGTCTAAAACGTGGAGATTCGTCAAAATCTCGAGTTTTTTGACGATTACAATACTTTCGCTTTGTATACTTCGTATAAGAAAAAGTAAAAATGAGGTGAAGAAATATTTTCAGAAACAGAAGGATTCGAATGTAATAAAAGACAAAAATGCTGACAAAATTGCTAAACCAAAATCAGAATCATAAGTATCACAAGTGAAACAAATCTATTATTATAATATTACCATAGATAGCTAATTAGTTATCTGACCTGTAAAATTCTTATGATAGGCAGTCATTACATTGTACTTAAATGTAAGTGGTTCAATTTTCTACTTTTCAGACAGATTGTAAAATATTTTTTTGTCGAAATTCGGATTCAAAGTATTTTTTCTCAATATCGTATATTGGTGCAGCATGTTTTATGCTGGAACTTGCACCAAAACCCCCATCATATTACTGCCACTACTGAAAGTCGTATAATATAGAAAATAAAGTAAATTTTAATGATTTAATTTGGTTGATATTTAGGCAAAGTAATACTATTTGGAAGAACAACAATAATGCAAAACACATGTTCTGTCTAATCAAATTATTTTTCGTAAATGAATATATGCGATCTCAAAATAACACAGAAAATTTGTGCAACAAAAAATACAAACGTAATTATAAATTAGATGAAGATAATAGGAAGTTTATGTGTTGAAGAAGGAAATGGTTTTCAGGACTATTTCAGGAATTTCATTTACATATACAGGGTACTCCAAGAAAATTAGAACAAGCGTTTATTTCCTTAAATTTTAAACAAGCATTTATTAATTCCTATTCTTCTTTATTGCACACAAACATATACTTCAAATTACAAAGTTTCATCAAATAAGGTGTGAATTTGTATGAAAACACTTTGGCTCCTGTAGAGGTTGTTAATAAAAAGTTAAAAAAATATTAGATTTCTATACGGTCCTCATAGAGTAAATGTGTCAATGAGTCAAATGTTCCTTTCATGGTTATTTATGTATAAACTATATCTGAAAAATTTGCAGAGATATATTTATTTTTAAATTTAAAGATGAGTCTCAGAAATTTATGTGGAGATATTTATTACAGAAATGCAAATTTATTCAATGCAGAAAACTGCGAAATGCAAATATTTGTTTAGTAGTAAATCATCCAATCGCAATGGCTTTAAAATAATTTGCTAATCACACGTATTGTTATTTAGTTTCATTGTCGATAGTTGCAACTATCGACTTTATAAAGAAGGGAATGAAAACTTGAGAGAGTGAAAATTTAATTCATCATAGGAAAGTAGCTTAATACCAAACAAAGATATTAAAATATTTGCTCTTAGTGTTGTGCGCATTATTAAGCTTTAACTAAAGACAGTGGCAGCTTGTCCTTTACGGATGCAGAGTTGCAAAGCCCATTAAAATTATTTTAAAAAGTCTTATTTTGGTTTTCATTCTAACTTGCTTACTTTTCCCCTCTGAGAGTTCGATGATCAACGAAAATGTAAAAGTAATAAAAACGAGAAAAGACAGTTAATGAATCAACAAGTAAGACAGGCATATGACGGGGCACCACACCAAACAGTTTTGTAAAGAACAAAAATTAACTCATTGCTATCAACTAAGTGATATGAAAGACGTGGGCGAAAACCTGTCCTTTCTATCTTTGAACATAGTCAGAACTGGATTTTCAGATGTTCCTGTTTGGCACTCGACCAACTATTACTTTTTTCTTTCCTTTTTTTTCTCCCTCAAGCACCCCTAAAGTTCGACTTCGAGCCCTTGATTTGTTTTTCTTTACTTTCTCTTTAATTGGCTTTTTTTAGATTTCAGCTTCACTTTCATGGTGTTTTAGCGAGAACTTGGCTAATTACTACGTATTAGTTGTCTTTTGTTAGATGTCCCTTATAGAAAAAGAAACGGCAGCAATTTTTTAAAATACAACCCAGATAATTACAATGAAAAATTTAAGCTATTTAAAGGTAAAGCTATTTTTGAAAAAATATATTTTAATTGTATTCTATTAATATTTTTGTAGCACTGTTTGTTTCTGAGCAGATTTGCCGCCACTGCTTTGGACAGTTGTCGAAGGTTCACAATTAGAAATATTTTTATAAATATTTAAATTAATTTATTATTCGATCATTTTAAAAATCTAAGAGGAGTAAATAAATTCATTATTATTTCCTGATTCCGCCCTTTTAATAACTAATTGAAATATGTGTATAATCCCTGAATGGCACATCGAATTATTCGATCAAACACCAGTCAGAGGTATTTATGAATGTAAGTGTAACATTTTACTTATTGACATTTTTACACAATGGGGGCCGTATAAAATTAGAGTTTTTATAATTTTTTATTATTAATCCCCAGAGAAGCCAAAGTGAATTCATATAAATTCCCACTTTATTTGATGAAACTTTGTAACTGTAAGTATATGTGTAGGAGCAATATTTAAGGAAATAAATGCTTGTTTCATTTTTTGGGACATATTGTATAGAAGAATACAAATACAGCTACTTTTGAATGTAATGCCAATATATTTTAAAACAACGGAATTAAGATTACTCACCGATCTTCAAATATATTGATTGAAAATGTATTAAATTATATAAAATATATTGATTGAAAATGTATTAAATTATATAAAATATATTGATTGAATATATTATAATCAGTCAAATATATTGATTGAAAGTTCAATGATATGAATCATGAAAAATTCACAAGTAATTTTCGGAAAAGATTCAAAGATTCACGATGGTAATTTCACAAATTATCTACAATATTGCGATATTATCAGGATATTAAATCTATGCTCTTTTCAGATTTGTTCCTCAGCATGGTGAAGTCAAAGATTTTGGGGCAAAGCATTGTTGTTTAAAATTTTCCTAAATTATAGAACTCAACTGACACTTTCTATAATTCACTCCACATACGAATAAAACGTTACAGATAAATTACACATTGCATATTATGATTCTGTGCATGCAATATTTGACTTATTTGTTAAATTGGAGTGAAATTTATATAAAAAAGCAAAAGCTAATATTAGATTACGAAACACCAAAAACGATAAAATTAAAATCCATGAATGAATAATTTGAAAAAAATTCTAATGATTCTAATAAGAAGATTCCCGATCCTATCTCCCATTGTTCTCTAGGAAAACAAAATATATTACAGAGACAATAATCTGAAAGTCTTTTAAAAAGTGTAACATAAAGTTTACTAAATATGCAACATTATGTGACCATCCCACATTTTTGTAGGATCAATTTTAAATCAAAGACGACCTCGCGCGCGCGGCGCGGTTTCATGAAATAAGGCTGTTATTCAAATCAATACTGAAGACTCTAAATGAACTCGCATTAGATAAGACAGACTGTTAATATAGTAGGATTCGCAGTGAAACTTGCGTAGCAATGAAATGGCGACGAAACGTAAATGGTATTGGCGATGGCATAAGTTACCTTTCCTCATGTAACAATCCACCAACGTAGAAAATCAAAAACAGTCTTGATCCGAACTTGTAACAATGTTTTATATAATTACTGAAGCAAAAACGTATGTAAAGTGCAGCACTAAGGGAACAGTTTCAAGCCAAGCTGCATGGGCGTTGAGTCGGATCGTTATCGAATAAAACCCATTATTAATTAATGGTAAAGGATTTTCATTGCTTGTTAATATGTACTTTATTGCTCATGTGAAATGACACTTCAGTGGACTACAAAAAATGAAATGATAGAAGAAAAACGTTTAATACTTTGTATCACTATCAGCACGTGGTAGAATAAGATAGCCCGATGGACAGATACGGATATTGTCCTTTGACATGAATGGGTTCATTTTGGAGGGGAATACCAGCTTGTGGAGAATGGTTTCCATATCTTTTCGTTAGGAACCCTCTGACTGAAGAAGACATTTTGCTTAACTATGAATTGAAGACCAATTTTACTCCTTTTATTGATTTTAAAGCATGAAGTATAACATCAACAAACCAAATGCCATTAAACAACTCTTACAATTACTTTCATTTTACGCGCCGAAATTTATGCCGATTCTTAGAACTAGAGAATCAATGGATTACGAGATGAAACACATGGCTTTCCTAGAATTCTATTGCATTGTGAAATTGAAATTTAAAATTTCACAAATTTCCTCAAAGTATATGCAACTTTATAGGATTTGGAAGTAATGACATCTCTGTTGGAGAAGATATAAAAACATAAGACCGCTCTCAATCAAATTCGCATAAATGATGCATGAGCTTAAAC
>BGPR01003568.1:46897-133562 GCA_013235015.1 Araneus ventricosus
AAGACCGCTCTCAATCAAATTCGCATAAATGATGCATGAGCTTAAACCCATAAGGTTGTACAAAGAAGCTGGGATAAAAATGTTTTGACATATTATCTGCACAGATTCTTCTGACGAATTGTTTTGATAGTAATTTCAGAATTCTTCTGTAGTGTAATATCATCATTTAAAGTCTTATTTTCATGAAACGAAATGAAAGCAGTTGCTGGAAAGTTTGCAGATACGCAATTGTTAAGAGTGCTTAAATTTATAATTTCGTGGAGTCCTTTATATTCATGATCAAAAGTTAAGTACAACTGTGTTTTATAGATATGAGTCACCTAGTCAGAACTGTAAGAAACACGAAACATGCATAAAACATTGCATCAATAGCAAAATTCTTATTATGCATATTATATGGTAAAATTATAAGCTTCTAACAAGGAGTTTCCTTTGTTGCTGGAAAACGAGACGATGATGATGCATAGAAAGTTAAATAGGAAAACGATTGCTCCTCGTTTTCATACGGGTATTAATGAGGTAGATGCATAAAAAAACTATTCTGGGCACATAACTATTTTCAGCATTGAAATGGTGAAATTAGAACGAATCGTAACAATAGATCTTGCATATTTATGGTTTCATTCATCTTCAGTTATTTCAACGCAAAATGCATTGTTCTGGGTAACCAAATAAATTAATACCATCTTTATGATATTTAAATTCCAAGAGAAGAAATGCAAATACAGTAGACTCAGCTTAATATGATCACTTCAGGACTTAAGAGTTTTGATAACATTAACCGGTTGATAACAATAATCGAAATCGGTAAAATCAACTAATTATTTATAACATCAAGGGAAAAGAAACAAAAAGGCAAAAAAACCCCATTTATCTCAGTGCTATCTATAATTTATTTCAAAAAACAACAATTAAAAAAATTTATTAATTGTTTCTTGACGACAAATTTTCCTTAACTGTTCATTTATAAATTGTTCGTACTCGTATTGTTTTTAAAATTTTTTGAACTATGCTGCACGCCGAGTTTCAAAATATCAAGTGTTTGGCTCATTTCGGAGTTCGTTGGAGGGTTTTCTTCAACCCATTCTTCCCCGTCGGAATCATGAACTTTTATTGCTTGGTCTTGCTGACAAACAGCTTTGCGGATTTCCAAGTCTGTTAGTGTGGCAACTACTGGAAAGTCCTCGTCAAGGGACTCCCACTCTTCATACTCTTCCTTTCGCATATATTCAGGAGCTTCAATGACAAGTACCTTGTCCGCTAAATGGACGACCTTTAAAGACGATGAAAGATAACTCCCCAAAATTCTTGGAGTGTGTGGGGGAAAGTGGCCCTCACATATTTCCTTACAAGTAAAGCGATAAATTCTACGAGCGTCAATCGTTAATGCTGTTTGAAAATGAGGGATCGGTCAATTCTCTACTTCAAAACTGATAACATTAAACGATGTAGTGATCACACTAAACGAATAATTTTGTGTACATTTGAATACGTTGGTTCGGCACCAGAGGTTTTTGAAAATATAAAGCGAATGATAACATTAACCGCGATAACATTAAGCGGAGTCTACTGCACTTCCTATCGAGAGGAAATTTTCAAATTCAAATGTATATTTTGAATACAAGAAGACAATTTCATGCTGACCATGAGTAAATCAAATTTTTCTTCCCTAAAGAGAAATCTTACAAATTTTTTCAATGCGACAAAGGCATTTAATTTGAAAAAAGAATTAAAAACTGACTTTTAGAATTAAGACTGACTTCTAGAATTAGGAACTGACTTTTTTTGACGCGGAAAACAGTAAATATCCCGTATTCAACCGTTATGAACTTCTGATAATAAAAGACAAAGTACATGTCTGCACAGTTGGTTCTACAAAAAAAACATATTTAATTGAAATTTGTAACACACAGAGCTGTGCAAGAGCCTGCATCACATAATGTAATCTGCGTTTGACACAGAAAACAGAAACTACGCCATGAACTGCTGCAAATAATAAGAGAGGAAATATCTTCATAGTTGGAACTACAAACAAAGCTCATTTTTTCTCCTTTTCTTCGATGCCCTTTTATAATCTAAGACGGCGTATGCACTCGGATGCATAATTTCCACAATGAGTAACTCTTGTACAATAATTTAAAATATTGCCTCCTAATTATTCTTAAATGTGTCTTGTAAGTTGCAGCAACTATGCAAATTTCGTAACAAACAGGCTACAATGCATATGTTATACTTCTTCAAATTTATTTTTTATTTGTAAATTTTAATTTTATAAGGGTCCCATTTCAATCTTGACGTTAAATTATAAATTTTGTAAAATAAAACCCAGTAGTTTGGCATAAAAACACACTGCTACAACTTTGGTACTGATATAATATGATATGAATACACATTTCATTTGGAAAATACGATATTCAAGAAGAAAAAATGATGAATATTGATGTACTTTAAAAATCTAAATTAAATTTCATAAGTGTTCTGATAGGTATTCAGCCTTATTAATTGGAGATCAATATTTTATTCTCTTACATAATTAAATCTCATCATAAAATAGAAATCTCGTTCCAATTATCATTATACTAATTTAATGTATTGTAATAAAAAGCAACTTCTTGCATGAGTTAGGCTTTCTTAAATCTTCCCGCAGTATCATTTATAAAAAAGTTTCATTTTGTATTCTTAGAATGAATGAAGCTGCCATTTAATAATCATATTCTATGGCTGTTATTGCAGACAACATTGCGATTAACATGATTTGAAAGACTGAAGAACATATTGAAAATAACAGAAATTTAATAAATGGAGGCGAAGGTTGAAGAGTATATTGCAGACTCAAAAATAATTGCGCAAATAAACCATTGTCGTTTTTTACAAAAACAGTAAATTGCATAAGAATTGCCAGTTTAACAATTATGTCAGGATTACATTGTAGAAAAAAATTAAAGGGAAAATAATTTATATGCTAAATATAAATCAGCAAACCACTCATTAATTATTTTGAAATATATTCAAGGCTAAAGAATAAGAGAATATAATTCAGTTTTGGATCGAAAAGATGATATCGATGGTCGAAATCAGAATAACTAGATGTCTTATTTGATTTGTATATTATTCTGGACTGCAGTTTCTAGTTTGTTGTTGGTAGCATGTTGTACTTTTAATTTCAAGATAAATCCGAAAAATATTTCTAAATTTAGACAAATATTTCTTCAGAGATTTCATTCATCACCATATGTTACGCAAGCAAAAACGCATCAGTTATAACATATTTTTATTATTTTGCATAATTTTGAAGTTTCAAGGGAAAATATTTTATTCAAGGCATTTATGAGGTGAATAAAAAACACGGATTTTTTTCTTGCATTGTTGCTGAAAATAGAGAGTTTGTGTGTGTTTATCGGCAGATGCACACAGAAATGAAGAACGAAGATACTTTTCTTAAGTTATTTTCAGCATAAGGCTTAGTAAATTTCTGTGATTTAATTATTTCTTCTGTTCTGTTTCAACTTATTGATATCTATCTGAATGTTTTCAGATTTACCTTGCTAACTAAGGTATTCAAGTCCAGTTTCTTCAGTTGATTTGAATTTTTTCTGCCTTAATTTCTTCTGTTATAATGTGTTCTGTATGATTTAATGTGTTCATAACTTTAACTCAGTGTATGAACAGATCCATTGACGAACAAAGTTTCGTTAAATTGAAGAAAAGATTAATAAACAACATTGAAATCAACCACTCTTTAATCAGAGTATTTTTTATTTGAAAACAGTAATAATTTGAAAGTAAAACGAACTTCAAGGAACTCAGGAAAATTTAAGCAAAACTATTAAAATGAAAAATATTACGAGTAAAAGTTTTCACTGCTCAACTCTACCGAGAAGTTGACTATTCTCAATTATGCCTTTCATTAAATAATATAAAAATAACCTTATAACCTATCTAGAAACATACACAGCGAAAAATTATACTTTTGCCTCCGGTTGCTTATTCATAAAAATACAAGTTCCATTTTATATTTCTATGTAAGAACACAATGAATTTTTGTCTTATATTTACTTGAGAAAAATTATGCAAAATGTTTCAGAAAAACAAAGCCCACTTTTAAATTTTTAAATTGTCTTCGTCAGTCAAAATTGTTTTTTGTAAGCCGCTAATTATTTTCAATTCTAATGATAATTGTGATTCCCCCCCCCAGATTTATTTGGTTGAAAAATGAGTTTTATCGAAGGAAATTAAATTTCTCCTGGAGATATTTGCATACATTTGCATCACATTAGGATTGATTTCGTAATCTGAACATAATGTCTTTTGAATAAGTAAACAGTTTTTCTAATACATTTAAGTATGGTGCTTAGAATTTGAGATAAAGCAATTTTTTATGAAATTGATTTCGCTTAAGGTAACATTAAAGGGATAAAACAATAACAAGGATTAAGGTATTTTATTTGCTAGTTTTTCAGAACCCAGCATAGCACTTTAAAATTATTACGATTCCCTTTATGAAATCTAACATCCACCCATGATCGAAAGAATTTTATTGATTGCAGGAGTGCTGCAACATGTTTAAAAACTGTTTCCATATTCTTTAAACTTTCACGAATAAATTATTTGTTTTCTCTCGAAGATACGTGCTATTTTTCTAAGTTGCTTTTGTTGAATACTCGTCTCACATGGGCAAACTAGATATAAAATACAAAATAATTTGATTCCAGTACAACAGAGTGAAAATCATTTGGATTTATTTTGGAAGAAAATTCCGTATCTGACAAATTCTAACATTTGAATCATCAAAAGAACTTCTTAGTTAATAAAAAAAGCATTGCAGAATTAAAAACTACAATAATATTTCAAGTTAGAAGCTAGGTGTATATGGGGTAGCCATAACTGAAGATGTAGATGGGTATCAAAGTACTGAGCCAAATATAGATAAATGTTTTACTCATAGTTCTCAGAAATTGATTTTTTAAAAAAATGCTAGAATCAAATCTAGTTGAAAGATATCCTTATAGAAGAGTTAATAATTTGCAATTTATCGCTATACGGGTGTATAGAAAACGAATGTCATAACTAAAAACATTTTATTTTATTTCTGCAAAAGACATCCCTCAACACAGTTGCCAGAAACTGTATTCTTTGAGCCACATTTTCAAAGATATAAAACCTCACATTCGTCTCTTCAAATTCACTAAGCTATCCCCTTGCCTTTGGTATGCAAAGTAATTTTAAATAATACATAACCAAAGGTCGCTTGGAAATAGAAAATAGAATAAATCAGGAGAATGGGATGGACGCTTTATGGGAAATACTTGATTAAATACCCAGCTTAGCGATCATCATTTTATACTACGAAAAAATATCCGAAATAATGCACTGTATCTTTTTCAACTTTCAATATGTTATTTATATGAAAAGAAAGAGTTAAAAAATTCAACAATATCAGGATTATATTATGTTGTCTAATTTTAAGATTCGCAATGAAAAATTCTGATATCTTCTCCTCAAAAGAAAAGTCCTAGTAACGAATACATTGTAGTAAACTGTGACTAAATTTCTTAAGGTAGTCAAAATTTTCGTAGAGATTTTGCAATATAAATGTAGATTCACAGCTAGGAATAAAAGTGAAATGGCATCATTCTCTGATCCATAGGCGAGTATCTTTATTTAAAAAAATAAGCATGGTCTTTTAAAATTTATTGCGAAAGTAATTTTTCAGTATGTCTGAAATATGTACTGACTTTAAAATTCTTATCTTTTCGAGCTAAACATTTTATCACATTGAAATAAAAATTCAACATATTCATAAAAATACCTTTGCTTTTATACAATTTAAAATTAATTATTATAAATAAATGTCGGAAAATATGAGGCGAAATTCTCTTGCGCTACGAAATTTGCTTGGAAAAACGAGTTATAAATAACAAAATATTTCCGTAATAAGGATAAGTATTTCTAAAAATTTGTCTTAACCACTTGCGAGCCAGAGATCGCTCGCGTTCATCTTGTTCCGTGCTTAAAAGTGCCAACTACTCATTAAATGGAATGGAATTTAGTTGGCGCAAGATCCTCGTTTAGGATATACTGTGAAGAAATATTTGTTTTAAAATAACTTGTGATCGAGAATCATAGTTAGAATATATAAAAAGTAAATGAAGCAAACCAAAATAAAATTCACCGATACTAGCATAAATTTAAAACACTAAAATCGATTTTTAGTAGATAACAAAGCTAATTATTCTGCTTATATAGTTAGTTAGTAAGTCTGTTTTCAATCCTAAAATACGTGAAACAAGAGGTAAACGTCGATGAGAAGGTATTAAATATCAGTAAAAGCACCAATATTTTTCAGATATGTAAATAAGTTAAATTTCTCCTCGATTAAAAAAGTTAAATCGGAGACAGCGGCTCAAAAGTGCTTCAACCGAAAACCATTGAAAATAGGGCAGTCAATCAAAATGTGACTGACTGTCAGTAGATCAGCATAATGATTGCAAGTTACTCAGTGAGTAGAATCGATTTGTAGAAATTCATCTGTTTCCACTGAAATAGAAGAGAGTCATAGCGCTATACTTGTTACCATTTGGTGAGATTATTTCAAACTCTCATGACAATCAAAAAGTTAACCTCTTCTCTTACAACAACGGCTCTAGCACGTGCATCGAATTACAGAATTTTTGCTAATTAAATCAACGCAACGATTAATTTTAAATACAAAAATCACTTAGACAAGCTTAAATGTCTCAAATATCCTTTACCATCTTAAATAGATTGAAATAAAAAATATCCCAAATGGGTGGGTTATTCTAATTAAGAGGTTAAATAATTTCGTAAGTCAAGGGGTCAAAGAAATTCTCATTAGGAATTAGAATTAAATATATTTCATCTTTTATAATATTATGTCATTTGAAGCATGGTAAACATTGTTAATTGCTAAGAATCATGAGTGTCTTACATTGAAAAAATAAATAGGTGATTTGAATCATCACACAGAATATGCATAAAAATATATCGCACAGAGCAATAAGCTCATTCGAAAAGAACACTTTTCTATCATTTATAAATATCGTAGAAGACATCATTAAAAGATATTCGGAGGTAATGTAAATTAAAATTTCGATTTCTGTGTTAAATTATATGAGGATTCAGAGTTAAAGCAAACCAAGTCGGTAAAATTCATTTCTGAGAAAGCAAACCTCAAAGTTGATTAGCTACTTTCAAAATAACAGTGGTATAAAAATATATAATCTCAAACTTTTCAGATTTTAGTTTAAAAAAAAATTTATTTCCGTTATAGTTCATTTCGGAACATCACATTCTAATTGTTCTCGCTTCTTGGTGGATAAAAATTGAACTATGAGCTTGAATCATTATTACACAGAAAATATAACATTTATACACTACCTGGGCAGTGTTAGTGCAAAGTGGGCAAAACGTGGTCTTGGTTCACCTTAACACAGAAGCCTCCCTGCAACTGTCCAGTTTTAGTTTTAATTCTTTATTCGAAAAATGTGCTGAAGAGTTTACAGATCCTGAACTATTTAATCATCAGAACAATGATATAATTGTTTATAATATGCGCACGAATGATTTGAGAGACAAAATCTGCAATTAATTTAATATTATTCTTTGAATACAGAATATTTAATATTCACTTCTTCAGAGGTGTTGGAAATAAAAGCTCTTTCCTTTTGTTCTATTATTAATTGTTCATAAGATGCTTTATTTAAGACTATTTTGTCATTACGTAAACCAATTTAAAATTTGATATTTCTGAAATGGAATTTTCCCAACCATAAAAAATGTAAATATTTTTTGTGTTTTTTACGATTGTGTATCTATGGCAACATCAATACACATTCGCATGAAGATTCAGGTACATACATATATGTATATCAATTTTAAGAACTTTCTAGACAACGCTAATATCAGCACTTGAAGGTACAAAAATATATAATCTCAATTTTTTTTAGATTTGTTTTATTTTTATTTATTTTCGTTCTAGTTCATTTCGGAACATCTACGCTACTTCTTCCTCAATAACTTGGCTCCTTTCGAACTTTCGATGTTAAAAACTTTAGTGATACGACATTAGAAACTTTATTCCATTAATATACAGTCTCATTTATATAGTTGAATTTGTAGACGAAAGAAACAGACAGGGCTTAAATCTAACAACTGTTGAAATGTTGGTTGATTTATTTTGTCAAATCGATGCCTAGTTTTTCCCAATAATGAAAAATAAACTGTTTCTTTTGATCGCTTGTAGTAAGTGAAATGTTGGGGGATACATGGAAACAACAACCTAGCTTCATGCATAATGCAAGAGGTTCATAAGCTGAACACATATATTTCCCAAAGAAGCAAGATAATGAATCCAATTAGATAAGGAAAAGTAAAATTCTTTAGGTTCAAAGGAATCATTAATACATTTATTTCTAACATATTATTGTCATTTATCATTATATCATAAATCACCTTCTCATCTTTTTATATAGAATTTATTAAATAATGTTACAACTGATGAGATTAAAAATATATTTATTTCTCTGTGCGTTTACTTAAATACTCGATATTTATGAAAAACAAAGTGCAGATTATTAAATTTTTAGTTTATGCTAATATATCTTAAACAATTTTTGAGGTTTTCTGTTATCCTAATTTATATATATATAATTATTTGAATTTTTCTGCGAAACCTTTTCAGAATAATTCTGCAAGGAAAAACGGAGAACAGGTCTTAAAATAATCGAAAATAAAAATTATTAATTAATATTTGAAACTAATATATGCTGAGATCCATGAAGAATTCAGTTAAAATGGAATTGTTCATAGACCTTCATCAAATTTACCATAAAAAAGATTAAATTCTTTACCGAAAAATAGTTAAACTAGTCAATTTTACAGCTGGAAAGTGTTATTTAGTTGTAGAGAGCTCGGAAGGAAAATTAGAACATTTTATTTTGTATAATTGTTTTTGAAAAATAAAACTTAAACCTAAATCGATATGTTCCTTTATCTCAACATAATTGTAATATCAGCACATTTGTATATCAAAAAATATAGATAACAACATTAAAATTAAAGGCTTTTGCATTATGTATGATCCTTATAAGTGATCCCTCTAAATATCTTCAGCTCTGCTTAGGACAATCAAGTGGGTCAATGATAATAAAGGATTCATAATCTTGCTTCTTCAGGATGGGTTATTTTTAAACAAACATGCTCAATATTTTGTACAAACATGCTGGAAACATGCATCCAACAGCCGTACACATACCATGCAACATTAGCAAGTTATGAAACAGGTTGACAGGAAAGATTTTAAAATGTAAAGTTATAAGATTTCATATAACAGCAAATAACACTTACCAGTTAAGTCATGGGCCGTCAGGTTCGATACGTAGCTCGAAAGTTATTGAATTGGTTGCGAAGAGACGTTCGGGTGTCGAGAAACATATATAGACACACAGAAGTAGAAGAGCGCCATTCATTTTCTACTTTAACAGACTACGAGGTATACAGTAACATTTCAAACACCACACAAACATCACATGACAGGAAAGGACACATAAATGTATTTAGACACATCATGACATTAAACACATATCGAAACATCGAAAAAGGAAAAGAGAAGTCAGAAAGGTGTATTTATTCGAATAAAGAAAACGGATTTTCGTATTTTGAATATTGCGAAACAAGTAGGTAATCGCTGCTCTGGAAAAAAAGAATGGAGGAAGTCAATCAACGCTGAGTTAGCATCTTTCAAAATATTTCGACAGGGTAATTCATTTCAGATAGGCAATGAATTTTCTTTCAGATATAGATAAATCATATTGTCATTTTGTTAAAGAAGTAAGCGGACAAAGAATGAGGATTTTTCAAATGAATGTACAATACTTTGGTTTTTTCGTACGGTTGAAATATTAAGTTTTTTGAATGATAGCTTTATTTAATTCGAAATATTTGAGCTGGTTTATATATTAAAGTTTAGAACTATTCGAAAAAAAAATAATAAAACACACACTCTTTAAAATGGAGGGAAATAGAGACTTTATTTAAACTATGAAATATAAACACTTTTAAAGCTATTAAAACGTTTTTATTAAAGATACCAAAGAAATGGAGTATTTAGCTCATCAGGAATGGTTAGGTAAAACCCCCATCCATTTTAATTCTGTAAAAAATATAAATCAAAGAAAAAATATTGAAACACAGTTAGTGTGCATATTTTCCTAGTTTCACGCAAGACATAGTTGTCTTTTATTATCATCGGTTATACATTAATAATGCATAGTGATTTTTTCCCAGGACATTTCTTGTCAATTAACCCGATGAATATTTTGAATCATTTTTAATTAACGCGGTTTGGTTCGATGTCATTACTAAAACACATGTTGCAAACAATTTTCTCAAATTTTCAATATTAACGTGTTAAGATTTATTGAAAATTCTGTTTTATTTATATAATAACACTACACGAAATGCTTTTCTAAAAAACTGAACTCCAAGAAATTTAAATTTGCTTTATCAATGTTTGACTTTTTCATTCCAGTATTCAATTAATAAACAAGCATTGTAAAACAAAATTAACTTTTGACATTTTTGCTTCTTGCTTTGAAATTTCTCAGAACCAAATTTTTTTATTCTAATATATTTCGGAAACGAAATGAAAATTAAATAGACACTTTGAAAAATTTCTTCCAAAATCACAGAAAGAAGGAATAAATTTTCTCAGATTTAAACAGAAGAATTTAATTTGAAATAAATAAACGGGATTACAACAGAAAGCAAGAAGATTAACTATCTACAATTAATCTAATGAGCAGGAGAGCAAAATTTCCTTCGGAATATTTGCACAAAAATAATGTTTCTTTTATTGGCTTTACTCAAAATAATAATTTAAGGATCTTTAATAAAGAGGACAGCCAATAACTAAGTTAAACAAAAACAAAAGTATAAATTCCATGAAATATTTGATTCAAATGAAAATTCAGAAGGATAAAAATTGCCATTTAAAAAAATATAATTTTCAACATTTTAAGAAAAATAAATATTAACATTTTAAATTATTTTCTCGGACCAGTTTCTCCAGGAGAAACCAAATTGAATATGTGCTACCAAAAGTATAAAAGAAACCCCACTAAATGTTCTTGCATGGTTTTATTACACTTGACATTTACGCAAAATAAATGAAAAGTAGAAAAATGTTTTTAAACCATCGAACTGTCTTTTTAAACACCCATTCGTATCCTTTATACATCGTAGTGTGCATCTGAAATTATAAAAGGCTTTCGGTGGTAATAATTCTGTATTTTCAAAATTTATATTAAAAATTATAAAATGCTTATTTTTACATAGCATGTATGAACTTACGTATAATTTATATGGACCCGTATGAAATGTGCATGTATTTAATAATAAACAAGTATTTTTGTTGAATGAAATATTCCTCGATTATCAATCTCCAATCTCTCATAAAACATAAATATTTGAAACAGCACACTTAAATCAAAAAATTTGCATTGAATAAATAAAAAAATGTACAGATAGGTTTATACTTCAAAGACTGAGAAATTTTCACGGAATTTAAAGCATAGAAATCTTAGCTAGTGTATTCTTTGTCAATTTCAATAAAAAATATCAAGTTAAAGGTTTCAGAAAGAGTGTAAAAGTAAACACTCATAATAAATGAAAACTTTTATATTCTTTAAAACTGAATGTTACGAATAAAAACGCTTCTGATGGATAATTATTAATTACCAATGTTATGAAAGGAAAACCTCTTTCCCATCATCATGCGTCTGCAATGGAGTTTATATTCATGTTAAAATTTAGAACGTATAGTAAATTTCAGTTTCAATAAAGCACCTTCTTGATTTTCGTTTATATTAGAGGCCCTTTAATATAGAGTATTAATGTTAATGGTTTTTAAGGATAACAAAACAGAATTTGTACGCAAATGAAAATTAGACTTGACATTTGAGAGTGGAGAACTTTTGTTATCTAAAAACTAGATTTTTCAGGGTGAAATCATTAGTCAAAACGACAGCCAAAACTGAAAAAGAACTTTTACAATAACATGGTAGAAATTTATAAAAACATTGAAAAAATATTTTAATGCTGTTGAGAAGAGTTTTGGTGTTCTGAAGAAATCTTAATTTACTTTTTAGGTAAAGGCATTCATAAAAACGCCTTAAACCTAATCATGCCATTCTAAATATGGAATCACTATGAAAACATTTAGACAAATCCACGAGGGCAAACCAGTAAGTAGATTACAAACCTTAATGCAAGTTCGGGAATTAGTAGAAAATAGTTTAATTCTGTCATCTAATGAGATAAGTAGATGTGTAGAGCTTCTGGAAACGAGAAAAATAATTTCTTCCGGCATTTACTACATACAACTAACCAGGAAGCAGAAGTATAAGCTAGTATCTAACCCGCACGGTCGTAAAGGGTTTAGAAGAGCAGTGAAATGTGGTGTGTTTCTGGAATGGAGGCGAAAGGACTTTCGTCAAAGCATATTTACAAGCAAATGCTTCCCGTTTACAGTTGTCCCGTCAAGCTGTCTACTGTAACATTATATCGAAACTTCGGGATGTAATTCTAGGAAAACGGCTTGGCCTAATGACTCGGGGAATCTTGTTGATCACGATAAAGCCAGGCCTTGTAGTGATCGATTAACCCAGGAGAAAATTGAAGAGTTCCGGTGGCAACTATTTCAAAATCCGTCTTTCAGCCCAGAGATAGCTCCAAGTAATTATCCCCTGTTTGGTCCTCTTTTTCGTCTTCTTAAATTGTGCCTGGGAGGCGCTGAACATGAGGTACATAACCATAACCACAGTCACCCCGACCTGCCTAGGCATACGGGAAATCTGAATGATGGCCGTTGCAATAGAAACGAGTACTGAGGTCGGGTCGTAATGGCCAACACAGCCTCACGGCCCAACCCCTCCCGTAGGAGGTACGTACTATCACTGGAGGGGGGACTGCGCCCCCCCCATTTCTGTAACCCTAGGCGGGCGAGTTCCTTCATATGAAACCTGAGCAACTCATCCACATTTCGTGGTGCCCACATCAGTAGGGTAAACATGAGGTGCATAAGTGGCTGAGACAGCAGTACAAATGTTTATGCAGCAGGTATTGGAAAACTCTTAAAGAGACGGGTAAATGTATGAATGTAAATAGCAATGAAATATGCAGAGAAATAAACATTATTTTCAAGTAAATGTTTCGGTTACCCTTTCTATTATTGGCCTTTGCAACCTTCTTAACGACTTGCCCTCGTATTAACCGTTCTTTCATTTTTGTTTTGAAAATTCAGAGGTGGTATCACCTCTAGAGAAGGAAAATAATATTCCCGCCGTGGTGTCATCAACATCTATCTTGAATAATTAAGGATATATGTTAATGACACCATGGCATGAATACTAATTTTCTTCTCTTTAAAATATTCAGCATTTCATATACATTTTTAAGACCAATCTTCAAATATTAAAGCTAATAATATACGCTTTAATTTGCAAACTCCGTTCGGAAGAAACTGTTTTGTAACTCCTTTTTAATTGTCCAAGATTATGTAATCCACGGCTGCAGTTCCTAAAATGTACTTCAATTTGTCCCCTCTTAACCCCGATGCTTCTCTCCGCAGCCTGTTAAATTTACACAAGAATGCCAAAATGAAGCTGAGAGGACTTGAAAATTTCTTCATATCCTGCAGCCACTTCTATATGATCTTTTACTCATCATTATCTTTGTTTAATGCTGTTTACTTTTTGCTTTCCTTTTCTCCCCTTTCTTTTTTCTCCCCAAAAAAGGTTTTTTTAAATAATTTTTCTTGTAATATACTTGATTTCTTTTACTTCTTGTTTCAGCGCTAGTAACGATGCCCAGCTTGCGCTTATAAGAAAAGTTAGAACTCTGGCATAATAATAATAATTTGAAAGCGTTCATTCAGAGCGTTCACTAAGAGTGGGAATACAACAAACTGTGATACACTTTATGCCAATCAATTTGGAAACACTTTGTCGTATAACGTAAGAATTTAGTGAAATTTACTAGAAAGTATTCTAGATTATAAACTCATTTCTTCTACAGGATATAAATGCTTTTTCAACTACGTAATATATTTTGCAGTTTTTATACCTTGCATTCTTTTTGTTCAGAAACAAGAGGTAAAATATAGTTTGCTGAAATAAACTGATGTTTTTTTTTGTATTTAACTTGTTACGATAACAGTGTTGATTTTGCACAAATATGAACGGAAAGAGCAAAAGCTAATCTTCTACCACTTTTAATTAGCTAATTTTCAAAAATATCCTCCATCATACTTATACTTTATTTCCACTATATAAGCAAAAATAAACGGCATACTTTTCTTCAGTCAAGTGTTTGTTACCGAATTTTTACTTTTATAAATATTATTATAAGGAACTAATTTCCTTTCTTTTTTATAAATGTCCATATCCTTTAAAGAAGGACATAAATTGTCTTATTATTCCTGAAACCAGCAAAATGTGTTAAAAACAAACATACAATAATACAGATGAAGTATTTTACATTTGTCGTTTACATATAAACCGTAAAAGCTAACAATAAAGCTTTACATTTTCTTAAGAAATAAATAAATAAAAATATTAGTTTTGATGGATAATAACGTTTATTAGTTACTAATGATTGACAGTGGAATTTTTTAGTGCAGATTTCTGCACATATTACTACAATATGCACTTGTTTAAATGTAAAACGATTTTATTTAAAAAATTAACCCATACTGTTTTCCTTAAAAATATCTACGAAAAAATTTAAGGTTTTCTTTATAAATATTTCATATACATTTAACAAATATTTAATTTTTTTGTTTATAGCAAGGATTTTATTCTATTTGTCTATATTGTCAAAATAGAATAAAATACTTTTGTAGGGAAAGTTTGATCCAACTGAATATGGAAAATCTTAACTATAATTTTTAACAAGATAATATGTGAAATAATATTGAGAACATTTTCAACATAATATAGAAAATAAAGTACAGTGCATAGTGTAAAAAAATTCTTCATTTCCCACAAAACATTAACAATTTCTTATATTTCTTTTTCTCCCACTATATTTTGTATAAAGCAATATTTTAATTTTTATTATGTTTCTTCCGTGTTTTGTTAACTAAATTATACTTGTAGCATTATTAAAAAAATAACCTGTAATTGAAATTATTAAATTAATCTCAGGCAAAGACATAATGCCTGGAATTAAGAAGCAAAAAATGTATATAAAGTATGTTTCCTATTTAACATAAAATAAATATATGCCATCTACGAACATAAGATATATTAAGTTATTGAAGTACAGTGCAACCCCGGTTAACCGAATTAAAGTTTCGGATGACAAATTTTTCGTCTAAGCCATGAACAACATCTATTACTATTTTGTATCTAATTACCGTAGGTAATTGTGACATGTTTTGAGTGTGAAAAGAATTCAAAACTCTCTTAATAGGCTTTCCTTACGTTCTTTATTACAATTAACTCTCCGTCGGAAGTAATTTTCTCGCCGGCGAGTTCGGGCACATTGTGCCTGATAGGCACAGATAAACCATATCGTAGTTAATATTGTTAATACCCATTAATTTTAATTTTAGCATCCTAAAATTAATCGCTGATATTCGTGGGGAGGCGTTAAAGAAAAAAGTGGGGAAATCGTTACAAAAAAGTTTCGCCTTCGCGACTATTTCCGTGCAGAACAGTACGAAATGCGATTTCGGATAACCCTGGTTTCGGTTAACCGGGGTTTTATTGTAATAACATATTTCATAAAAATAATAATAATATTTTTATTTCCAATATCATAAAATAAAGATTTATACGTTTTATTATGAGGTTTCGATCAATCGAACACAAACGTTTTTTCTTTCCTAAGTTAATTTTCTTTGCTTTATGGCAGACTGTTGCTTCGGAAATCAAAGAACAGTAGTTTTCTCTTTTTCATAATTCGGTTAAAAAAAGAACTCAAAGAAAACATTCTTCTTAAGATAAGTAAAACAAATTAGCTTAAATTTCGTCAGATGAGAAAGAGCAATAAGCAATAACTTTGTTAGCGAAAGTAATTCCAACGAGATTCATTTCTTTTTCTTTGTTATTTCTTTTCCCCTCTGCTCAATTCCCAATTTTAGATTTCTCCAACAAGATGAAGAATAACTTGCTTTCAAAATCCTTTTTGATTAAGAAAGTAGATGTGATTTAGCTTGAAGGAAATTAAACATCGCACTCTATATTTCATGGAAACAACTAAGAATTGGAAATATTGTTTCTCGTAATACAATTTTGATTTTATCAAAACATACTGAAACGGAAACAAATTAAGTTTTGCATTTCAGATAAATCATATTGTTCTGTAGTGAATAACTCCAAAAAATAATTTCTTTCACTAAAATGGAGTTACGCATAGAAATTGCAGCAAATACAAGATAAATTCTTATTTTTATTATTGAGTTCATAATTTCTTTTCAGTGGATTTTCATTTAAAAAAATATTTTCGGGAGTAATAAAACTATTCAACTTTTTGTTTTTATTTACATAGTTAGTTATAACAGTACCTTACTTCAATAGATATTTATTTCTATGTATATCAAATACAGAGTAAATGTTAATTTTATTAAAAATATATTTTTATTAAGCAAAATAAACTGTAAAGAGTGATGAAAATAAGCAAAAGAAAATTATTAAATAAGAAACATGAATAATAACAAATTAATTAATTTCTACACACACTTTCACCAATAATTCTTAAATTAAAATTCATTTTTTAATAAAAATGAAAAACCCTTAACTGAAAAAAACATTATAATATTCGATACAAATAGTTCATTATGGAAGTTTAGTTTGAGGCTGTTTTTTTCTGAATCCCTGAAAGTGCAATAGATGTAACCAGTTAACATATTGTTATAATTACAAATGCGAAAGGATAATGTATTGTTTAAGGATAATGTATTGTTTAATGAGCATTTAATATTATTTAATGAAACTCTTCCGGAAATGATTCTACATGCAAAATGATACAAAGCAAAATACTGCTTATTGTTGAGAATATTCCGAAACATTATAGTCTTTATTGCTTAAATATAGATGTTTCATAAATAGTGGCACGTTTTCAGAGCTGTTTAATTCATTGTATTTCGGGGGTTAATAATTCAGTACTTCGAACCCTATTTTAGCATTATTTAGCATTTAAGTTAACATTTCGATTTAAGCTCATTTAGTGTCACAAAGTTTAATGAAAAATCATTTATAAAATTTAACTAAGTTCTAGTAAGGTAAACTTTCGGTAAAGCCGAAAATCATATTTCAGGAATTGGTAAATAATATGTAAATGAAGGATATTTCAATAAATTGTCAATTTATAGTTCTATATAACGGTAATACATAAAACACTTCTTTTTGAAAATTTAATGCATTGATCTAACCAGATTTTTTATACATATAGGCTTAAACAGAATTCTAGAAATAATTAATTTCATTACGACAGTTTTGATCAAATGTAAGTCACGCAGCTGAAAGTTTTATGAAAAACTTTCTAATGCTGAAAATTTCTTGCACCGCGAGCAGTATTTATTTCATATAAAAAGAAAAAAATTCCCTTGCCGATACTTGATTTTTTTTCTAAGAAAAATTACAAAACTATGTTTAAAAACACCAGCTTGAAAGAAAATCAATGATTAAAATCCAATTTGTGAACACCAAGATCATGATATGATATATAATCATTATAACACGACATTATTTGTATTTCTCAGTGAGATTATTAATAGCAATAAAGCGTTTAATAAATATCGCAATGCTGAAACAAGTATTATTTGTTCTATAAGATATCAATAGTTCTCATTTACATTTGAAATAAATTTTAATTTACACATTTTTTTTCCACTTGGTTCAAAAACAGCCTTTTTAAGGTATTTTCCTGGTTGTATAAACACTTCAAAAATAATTTTTAGTAAAATAAGCAAAAAAGCTGCTTCATAATTAAAATGTGGATGATTTTACACATTGTGTCTTGTATTCAGTGTGGTAGAATTGTTTCTAAATAAATGAAAAATTCACAAAAAAATATTCATGGATACGTCAAAAACGATACCAGACTACGCTTTAAAAATATTTATGGTTAATAGTATTGATTTCTGTACGAATTCCTGCGAACTTGAGTCTAAATTTCAAATATGGAGATTTTATAATTAAAAATATAAAATAATGATCAGTAAAATTAAAAACTTTCGTTAATATTTATAAGTAGAAATGTTCCGTAATTGGAAATTGAAAAGTTATCAAGTTAGTGTTTTGATCATTCACTGAATGTTCGAAATATCATACAGTTCCTTCCGGTAAAATTGAAAGCAAATGAATTAAAGCGTTCGAACTTTTACAGCGTTGAGATAGCAATTAAATATAAATTGTGGCATTTTGTGGAAATTTTTTATGCAGTCTCGAGCATTGTCTGCAGTCATTGAGTGAGTAATATCAAATTCATGGTTAGTTGATTTTACTAAACGTGTCAAATTATTTGTTTGTGATTTCAATGTTTAAATTGGAGTTGTTTCAATTGTGTGGTGTAGCTGCAAAAGTGGCCATCTTCAGATAACGAGTGTTTTGAGAAAAGTGGATTTTCTGTGGCATGTAGTCAAAATGAAATTCAAAAACTAAACTGTATGGCATTCGAAGCGTTTAGGTAACGTGTTCTAGCATGCAATTTATGATGGTGAGATGGACTTATAATCTTTGGATGGTCAAATGGACTTATAATCTTTCAAAGAACGTATTTTTGAAAAGTGGACACTGCCACTTTTGCAGCCACACGATACAATTATAAAATTAAAATTAACCCTTAAGTGCCGTGTGTTGCCTTTAAGCAAAGCTTTAAGTTTTCTAAAATATTGAGAATATGACTGCTGAAGCGCTAATGCCAGTTGTTGTCAATAGGATACATGCTGAAAATATTATGAAAAATTATTATTATGCTGGCTAAAAATCAATCAAAAATAAATTAATGTTTTACACTTGCGACTGCATCTTTTTTTTGCTTTGTTTGTACCCTTGAAAATACTATATTTTATTCTACATTGTTGAAGGAAATTCCTTATCCTTATTATTAGATCTAAAAATTCATTTGCGTTTAATATTATAGAATTTTTATGAAGGATTTTTTTTCTCAACTCAAGCCCAGTGTTGCCGTTTGGTAACAAACTGTTTTATGGCAGTAAACCATACTTAAAACAAAAAAGGATTTTTAATGTATTTTTTCCCATGTTTTAGTCAAGAAATGAAAGTCAAAAAATATTTTAAAATCAATTTTTTAAAAATCGGGCATTTAAGGGTTAGGGAGTTATGCGTGAAAAACATGGGGCATATTCTAATCGACTAAGGACGTCGCAAAAAATACTTGACGTCACTATACTTCCACGTACTATTTCGACATTGCTTCCGTCAGCACAGACAAGCGGCGATCATACGAAAACAACCATATATCTATAAAAATACTCATATTCACTATAAAGCTTGTTTTGATTTTACAACTCACTGGTAAATTATGAAATTTGTAACATAAGTAAACAATATAAAGTGATTAATACATAGATTTACCTCATCATATTATTTAAAATATAGTTTGATTATTAATTATAGTCCGGATGATAATTGTAATATCTTATATCTTGAATTATGTGCTTCCTAGAGGAAATGTACTTGAGAAAAGCAGCAATACTTACATATTCAGGCATTTCGTGCGTGTCCGAATTTCTGTGGTGGTAGTTAAGGACAACGACCGTCATGACAACTGAGAATGCCACCATTATCATTATACATGCGAAATATGTTCCTGAAATTTATAAATGAATGAGTTACAATAATGCAAATAATTTGTACCAAAGTAATATTTCAAATATTTACTAGTTTTTATACAAGAAGTTTTATACTTAGGTTAGAGTACTAAGATATTTTTTGTTCATTTTTATAAACAAGCGATTTTCTAATTCATATCCTTTAACGATTTATTTATTCAAAGAAATAAAATGTTCGCCGTTTGTGTTTGCTTAATAGTTCTAATGTTAATTCAAATTAAGCACGAAAGTTTATGATAGATTATGGGTTTAAAATTATTATAATTTTTAACAATTGTTTCTAGTTGAAAAAAAATTATTTAAATATTCTCTTTAAGCAATTATTATATCAGAATTGATCGATTTCTTTAATTTTCTTCTTTTTTGGAATTTCAAAAAAAACACACGTTTATTATTCAATTTATTTTTTCGAAATAAGCGGTTATTAATTATGTAAGAAATAATAAACTCATTATTGATTACTCAAGGGTTGCTTTAAATAAAGAGCTGATTCTGAAAACTTATAATTAATTATTAAATTGAAAGTATATGACATAATTATTATTTGGAATTAAGAACACTAAAAGTAAATTCACGGAATTTCTGATTTTCTTAGCTTTTTATCTTTCCTATAAACTGCATTTTCTCAAAAAATAAAATACTCGAATCATTGAAAAAGTTCTGAACAAGTTTCAACCGAAAATAGAATAGAATTGTTTCCTTTTATGTATATTAACTAATTTTCCAGGTATTATTCTTCCTTTTAGAAATAAGTTTTTACTATTTTGAAAAGATACGACATAAATTAAGGGAAATGTGAATATTTTTTATTTTTAATGGTTGCATTGCAGATAATGACTTGCTTCATTAATAAAAATAATGTTACATTTAAAATCCGCTTATATGCTAGTTCAGTATCTCTTTCACATCATTTTAAATCTCATTAACAGAATTAGTGTTATATAATTATTTTGTTGATTATAAATATTTAACGTTTATAATATTTTGCAATATAATTAATAATTTGTGCTTTTAAAGAAAAACATAAAAACTTCTATTTCTATTCTCTGCATGCAAGGAACATGCAGGAACACCAAGGGTGACATTTAGATGTACAAACCATGCTGTAAAATCTAATATTGTAGCTCTCTAGCACGCTACAACAAGGCTGAGCTGGTATCTAGCAATATTTCGGCGTTTAGGGGCAGGGTTAAAATGTATTGATGACAGAAAACAATTAATAATGTTAAAAATTTATGTAATGTAGTTTTGCACTTAAACTCTTAAGAACTAAACGACTTTCCTCGCCACTAAATGATAAATGTCTAATCTCCCGAAACCGCCGAACCGTCGTAAAAGAGCTTAACTCTATTTCTGAATTCGGGTGAACATTCAGTGTTCAAAGCAATATTGTACCTTTGCACGCATTTAATTAAGACTCTAGTACAGCAACGTAAAAAATACTTTGAACAGAAAATTATTAATACTAATTATTATACAAATAAACTAAAATATAATACTAAAATGAAACTTTTAAAAAGTTTTCAAGGTTATTATTATCGTTTATAAAATATCACTCGCAATCTACACACTAAGATATGACTTTTTCTCAAATTATTTCATCTGATGCCATTTCAAGTTTTTCTTTCAAAATCAGCTTGTACTTAAAAAATTAATATTTATTAATTCTAAGAATTTCTAAGAACACAAGATTCTAAGAATTAAAAATTAATAACGTATAAGAAAATAGTGATATTATCTAATAAAAATTAATCAAATTATGATTTATGACAAATATTAATTATGGAAGATAATTTTATAGAAATCACTGATATGATAACATTTATTTAACTTGGATATCTAATGAAGTATTAAACTAAATGGGAAATAAAAATAAAAAAAAATTCTGTTGAACGAAAAAAATCACATGTTAATACAGTAAAGATTAGTAAATAACATAAAACGTTCGTCTTAATCTTGAAAAACCTAAAAATCATGTATGGATTTCTTCTTAAAGTTCCATACATTATCAGAACTAAATACCTTAACATAAAGGAATAATGAGAGGATTTATATGAAAATAATAATAAATATCAGTTATTACATGAAGAAAAGGAAAATTTGTTTGCATCTCTTTAAATCTCAGTATGACGTGTACAAAATATTTTGCTTCATTAATATATTTTTTGTGATGCATTTATTTCATTGCTGGCCAAATAATAATAATAAATAATCTTTTATTTTTATGCTTAACGTGTGCTAATAGACTCCAAAGAAAAATATAATTTTTTAACTGTCACAAGATATCACATTTGGAAATAAATGTTAGTTTTGAAATTGAATAAAAATGAAATACTTTTTCTTTCAGATATAGAGATTAATTAGTTGCCTAACAAGCAACACCACCTATCTCAATTTTTTGAAATTCCAGAGAGGAAGAAAATAACGAATTATTCGGAACCAATAACGAATATTTCTGAATTTTTTAAATATCTGATGTAAACATGAAACTGTATATTCCTACCAGATGTGAAAAAATTCAGAAATATTCGTTATAGGTTGCGAAAAATTGAGCATATTTTTCGTCTTTGAAATTTGAAAAAATGGAGACAGGTGGTGTTGCTTCTTAAGCGACGAATTATAATATTTAATTTCGTTCTCATTTGTTCGAAATTTTGCTTCAACTTCATTTTCAAAGGCAGAAATTTAGAATTGTTGTCTGCTAGAGCCATAGATGATTTAAATTTTGCAACATTTCTCTTTTTAATTCACGTTGGCTGTTTTTTTTTAAGTAAGGTCCGTTTTGAAATAAAAAAACGAAAGAAGTAAAAAAAAAAATAAAAACGGAAATGATTTGTTTTCTGTTGTAACAATTCTCTACATTTCAGCATACTTTCTTTGTCGGTTTAAGCATTTATCGCAACGAACAAAGAGTTTTTGGAATCTCCCTCATAGAACTCTGCCGCCTGTGATTTTAGCCGATTATCCAAAATCGTTTTACATTTATTTATCACTGTGTCAGTGCCTGCCACTCAGGAAGGTCTTCAGATGGCGGAAGAAGTGACCCTTGTGGCAAAAAGTCCAATAACAAAACACCCTGCCTGTCCCAAAAACAGTTGCCAGGATTTTGCCATTGATTGCAGAAAACCAATAAGAATGCGATTCGGTGTCAACGTTTCTCCGATTTTCTTGAAACATTTCAGCCATTTTCTCACTTTATTGTCACTCTTTGCATTGCCGTCGTACACTTTGCATGCCTGGCGATGAATACCCGCAACTTTAATGTTTCTTGCTGTTAAAAAACAGATGATTGACCTATTTCATAGTCGGCGGGGTTCTCAATTTTTTAAAACATTGTAACCTCATATTACGAAGCGAATAAACTGACAATGTGAATACAAATGGCGTAGGATTCTGCGCAAATAATGCCTGGATACTGCACGCACTCTTATTTCACGCGTGAGAAATTTAAAACGGTATTTGCAAACGGACCTTACTTAAAAAATACCCCTCATATTTATTAGTGCGATTTTTTTATTGATTTGAAAATTAAATTCACTATGTACAGTAGTGGTCAATAAAACCGCGCCACCTTAAATTCTTTCATATTTTATACACGAGGCTGAGGCAATCACTTGAAGGCTGAGCAAAACAAAATCGTGGATTCAACTTATCAAAATTACCTTCTATTTAACAATGTTATTTTCCCAATTTAAATTTATACTGCCCATTAAAACTGTAAATTGTTCATTTGCATTGGCTACTACTGTATATAATGATTTAAGAATCTCAACATGTTTGAAATTTGAAACATATATTGAATGTATTATTATATTCAAACTTCGGAAGAAAGTTCGGAAGGCTGAATATTTCTCCCCCCCTCCTAATTTTTTTATTTATATTCTCAATGACACGTTTTGATAAAAACCAATCTCAGACAAGAATTCTAAAAATTTCTTATCGTAGCAAATTATGAACATAAAATGAAGCGACAACAAACTTTATTTCAAACCTTCCCAAAATTCTACCTTGAATGAAATAGTATTCTGATGTTTGACATAATTCCCAGATTTGTTTGACGATATCAGGCTAAGGCTGCGAAATGCTTATTTTTTAGATTTCCTAGCCATCGATAGCATTCATACAAAAGGATTTTTTAAAAGAATAAACAATAAAACTAGCATTCTCTCCCTGTCAGCTGCTTCTGGATATCCTGAGATAGTTGCTGATGTTTCGAACTTTTCATCTTTTGAATTCTGACGGACCTTTGGTTATACGAGCAACAGAAAATAGTCTCTGCAATAATAATGCATTTTATCTTCCAGCTCACCGTCAATGCGTCCGCTTGCTTTGCCGCCTCACGTCGTCGTAATGAAATCGGACTTCTTCTGGGTCAGTTCAAGGAAACGATACAACTTTTCTTGATTGAGCTGTGACCAATGTTGCCGTATTTTCGGTTCAGGGATCCACATGCCGGTCACGGATATTCAGTAAAATCGATCTTTATGGAAAGAACTGAAGTTTCCCCGTTTGCCCATTTATTTTACTTTAGAGATCGAGTTTAGTTTAGGAATGGAATGTATAGATTAGCTGTAGTGATAAAACTGCCAAAAGTTTCACTGAAAGGACAGTTGAAGAAATATATGATCTGCCGCTTTGCAACAATTTTAAACATATATTTCGATAGATTTGAATGACTTTAGAACCAAAAGGATTTCATTCTGGTTGTTATTTTCATTTCTGTATACATTTTTAGCATTTACTTCGTTTCAAGATTCTACACAAATTCTTTTTCTAATGATTTTAAAGTATCAACGTAATGTTAAGGTCGTAACTATAATAATGTAAACCGTTAAAATATGCTATATCTTCATGAATAATATTTTACAGTCATCTCATACAGTAGTTTAATAATTTCGTCCGTGACTCTTGGAGGACGAATAAAATGTGCAAATCTCGTTAAAATTATAATTATTTAATTTTGAAATATAATTAATGGTTTAATTTAAAAAGCTTACTTTCAAATATAATTATGAATTTAATGTTATAATTTCCGCCTTCTGAATGTTCCAAACCCGTTTATTATATACCTGTAAATGTTATGCACTACCACTTCACTGAATTTATCTTTGAAATCGGAATCGTTTTCTAACCCCGCCATTTGCATATTATTGCACTTAAACGGGTAATTTTAATTATTAAAAATTCTATATTCAGCCATAATTTTATAAATAAATCTATGTATTGATTTGCTAACACAAATATGCCGGTTGTTTTAAAATAAGATCTTCAAAATTAAAAGACAAATTACGAAAACAAAACAAAAAATAATCACATAGACGATTAAAGGCCCAAATGCGGTATGAAGCCATTCGTGGGCGTTGTAATACGAAAATGGAATGCATAAAGCAAGACTTCTTCAGTGGAGCAGCTGATTCCTCATGAATTTCAAGAATTTCAAAACTGTTTGATGTGCAACTTATGTGTGGCATCTTTGTAAGAAGAGTGATATAAGCAGCAGGATGTATCCGATATACATCTGGAAACTTCGGGAATATCGGAATCAAGGTAGATCCTCTGTGAGAGTCAGTGCTTCTGGTAAAACCTTAGTGACCTTTTTGTGTTCTCGGTGTGCCATTTCAAAATTGAATGAAAAATGAGATGGAGAAAATGGAATCCCTAAATCAAGACTTCTTCAGTCGATCAGTGGATTCCTCATGAATTTCAAGAACCGCAAACTGCTTGATATGCAGCTTATGTGTGGAATCTTTGTAAGAAGAGTAATACAAGCAGAAGGATGTATCCGATATACATCTGGAAACTTCGTGTATATCTGAATCAAGGTAGATCCTCTGTGAGAGTCGGTGCTTCTAGTAAAACCTTAGTGACCCTTTTGTATTCTCGGTGTGCCATTTCAGCGTAATGAAATGATAATAATGCTTCACTGGTAGATTGTTGCTTGTCATCCTTGTATTGCTTACTAGCTGCCTTCGGCGACCAGCTTGTTCACCAGGAATATAATTTCAATTGAATCTTGAATAATTTTATATTTATGTTTCCCTTAACAATGTAAACACAGCATAGTTGATATTTAACCTATATTCTTTTAGTGGCCTTGCACCTGCTCAGTTCATTATTTATATAAATGTCCCTAATGGAGTCAAATAACTGACCATGTCATGTAACATCTAATTTCAAGTTGTCAGCGCCATCTTCACTTTCTTATTCCTCTTGCAAAATGTGCATTTGAGTTCAACATTAAAATGGCGCAGCACATTTTATGGCCATCGGCATGTGTGCTGAATTAAATATGCTGAAAAAAGAATGAAAACATAGGAGCCATAATCACTCAGCTTACTGGATATATTTCTTCATATACCTAATATCCCAGAGAGCTTAGTTTACAGATTGCACAAAAATGTTGATGAAATAAAATATGAAAGCAAAATGTATTAGGATATTAACTCAACTTTCAACAATAAAAGAGAAATACGCAATTAAATATTTGTTTAAACAATGAAAACGGTTTGAATTGCGTAGCGACAATGAAAAGTAATGTTGTAAATTATGCCAAAAAATACTTTTAAAAGGTTATTAAAATTAGAGAAAAAAATTGCACGGCAACTAATTGATATCTTTGAAAAGGTAAATTTTTGCCTTTTACATCAGATGATGTAAAAATAATTCTTGCTTTGGAATATTTTCGAAAGTTATTAAGGAATGACGTCAAAATTTTGCTTAATTTTTAATTAATTAAAATTCTAATTAAAATTTCAAAAAAGGGTGCAAGGTGCACATTTCCACCTTTCAAAGTATGCTTGTGCCAAATTTCGTAGCTCTAGGTCAGCAGTCTGCTCTTTCGAGCGCCAACACACAGACATTCTCATTTATTTACGCCTTCCAAAAGAGTTTCCGATCCTATACTTCCAAAAGATTTTTATTTGCTAGTGTACACATGATTTACCCTTTCATTTTGTTGATGATATTTTGAATCACCCTGTATTTATAACTGTACACTCGGGGAGGTATCAAGGATATGTTAGCGAAATAGACATTCGGTTAAATGTCAAATCCTGTTCACCAACAGCTGTCGGCTAAATATTTAAAATATAATAAAATATATTCCTGACTTTTTGTTCCGTTTGGGATATGCAATAAAATAACTGAAGATTGATCGGGTAAATCTTCTCTGTGATCAGACAATGAGGACGCTCTGCTCTTGTGACGTACTTCTTTATAATCGTATCCAAAACTTTTAAATACGAAGACCTGATTTTTAGTCCTGTTCAGTTGCTACAAAAAAGTACGAATATTGTATACAAGGGCATGAATTCCACACACAGATATCAACTTTGGGGAATATCAAGATCGTATGCAAGTATTGAAACGTGTAATATTGAGATTGCTTAAGGATTTTCTATCACCTCATATTGTCTAAAGGATTTTGTGTTCGGAATTTTCTTTGACCACTTGTGACGAACCCCTCCCGGACCAACTTTTGTGGTGGGGGATTTCCAGGTTTGTGGTTACATTCCCAGGGGTACCGGTCTCTTTCAGATTTACCTGACACCTGCAACTTATCCAGCCTTACACCTCAACTGACGGGTTCTTCGTACTCCTGACTTTCATTACAAGGCTATTGTGCTCGGTTCTGAGCTTTCAGGTATCTTCCTTCCTGCCTCTTGCACGGAATGTTGCAACATTTCTTAACAAGAGTCATCTGCAAACGAGCAGGTGTTTTTTTTGTCAAGACAAGTGTGTTTCCTTGGGAACCCATTCCTCTCTCCCGATATATATTTTCGGAACTGAACAAGGATAGAGAGATATCACTCTGAGAGCCAGATTGGCTGGTTGATACTCCGAGGTCCGAATCGGTCATTTTAAGCAAAATTCGCTGTTCATATATCTTCTTGGTGAATAACGCCCCGCCTGGGCTTTATTTTAATATTTGATCATAATAATCGTATCGTAATTTTTATAACATTATTCCAGATGTATATATCTGAATAAATCTAACAGATTTTTTATCTTAACTGTCAATGTCTGACTAAAAACTGAGCTACAAGATGTTACACACTCAACAGTTTTTCCCGAGCTTCACTCGTACATCGAATTACGTCATTTTCAAACTTATAAGCTAAGAAATTAATTCATGGACATTTTAACTTGATATCAAAATGATGGGTAATCCATTAAGCATTCTATGGGCATGTTATGGAATCAATATGACAGCGCATCCCCAAACGAGAGTATTGTCATCCAATTAGATAGAACAATAACTGCACTATTAGTGGGTTAATCGCTTCCTTTGGAGAGATAGTTTAAAGATTCTGATGATCAATAAACAATTTTTAATTGGCTATACTCTGTTGATCGCGGTATATTTTTTGCGTTACTTTCTTTCGAGTACAAAGTTATCTTTCGTAGAATATAAGTATATTCAAAGGATTTTTTGCTAAGATGCCTTCGGAAACAGAGAAATTCTGATGCAATACAAAAATACTCGCATGTGGTTTCACTTAAATTTTGAAGAATATTATTTATAGAAAAAGATTCATTTCAAACTACCTTTAGAACACATATCGAAAAACTGGAAAGAAAGAACGTTGTATGCTTTTAGTTCAGTGAATGCTATTAAATACATCAAGCAAAACGATGGAAAATGTACCCTTATTGCTAAATTTATTTGCATGTAGTGGTTTCTTCTTTTAAAAACTAATTTTCTCTGCTCGTACATATTATATGCTCTTTAATATTGGCTTCTCTATAGTTTTATATTTTGTCCATGTTTCATAAATCCTTCAAAACAGATGTTGTGATTCACTAAAATAAATAAATGGATAAATGGTTTTAAAAATACTATATGGATGGACGTCATAAATGCATTTAAAATACTATATTTTTTTACTTCAGAGATAGAAACTATTGGATCTGCTCTTTTTTCTATGAAGTATATACGTTCAATATTTACCACTGAAATGCGCCAAAACTGGGCCTGCATATTATTTTAAAGCTAAACGCACATCACATGAAAAAGCTTTAAAAGTGTTTAAAGAATTCATGATATTGAAAATATATACAAATTTTTAAGAACAAAAAAACCTTTAATAAAAGTCGTTAATTAAAAAGTTAAATTTTCGTCCCTAGTCTATGCATTTAAGGCATATATGTACATTTATTTTTTGTTACTGAAAATGCATAGGCTTAAAAAAGCATCCCTTTTCGGTTTTTAAAGTAATAAAATCTGTCTGCTTACATTTTAAATTTAAACTGAATATTCAATGAATAATCAATATTTATTGCTTTTTCATTTAGACACACGTATAATAACATTTCATAAGAAGGATGTACAGTAAAATAAAACCGTCAAAATGAATTGCATAAAAAGATTATAAATAAAGATAGAGAAATTGTAGTTACCAAATCTTAGTAAATTATCAAAAACTTACATCATTTAGGAAAGGTTTCGAATCACTCTTCTTAATTAAACTAATTATTATTCGCGCTCTTCATTTTTATTAGCATAGATTTTAAAAACGAATAATAAGAGCTGCTTGCAATCAATTAATGTCTTAATTATTTTATAAAAGATTATTTTATCTCTCTTCAAATATTAATGGTATTCGGAAATTTAATGCTGAAATCTTTTGAAAATACCTGCATTAAAATATCCTATGGTAAAAGATTCAAATATCGAAAGAACTCAAATGTTTGGGGTAATCAATTTTTTTCAATTAAGTTCTTCGTGTGATGAAATAAATTGATTAAGATTAACTTAATATTCTCAAGAAATAAACGAAAAAAACCCTACATGAACATAGAAACAAACGTGAATTATAGTTTATTTATTCAGTATTGGTTTTCTGAAAATTTTTCAGGAAACCAATACTGAAAAGTTAAAAAATACTTTTTTTTATTATAACCGCATTGTTCAATGAAACATTTCTAGATAGTGAATATACAATATAACGGTTTCAAACATTCTAACATGGAATTTTTGGTTAATAATAGTAAATATTTCAGAAAAAAAGCTTTTTGTACTTTAAGTTATATTGACTTTTAGGTGTTTGACGAAAAATAAAAATTAAATAACTTGATTAGACTATGATTCAATTTTGAACCAAGTTGAAAATTAAAATACAAAGCATAAGTTTAGAAGAGAAACCGATACAATATGACTTTCAGTACTGAAATAACTCGTTTCGATTACTTAGAATCTAATTGTAGGTAACTTTATTTAATATGAAGCATTTTTATTAAGAAAATGAAGCTTAAAAATAGAAACGTTATCTTTGCAATATAAATTGTCTCTTTTTAATCTATCTGCTAAAAATTGAAAAAGAAAGGTTAATCTCCAATTAAAATTTCACTATCAGGAGCCTAATCATTTTAAACTCTTTTCTGAGGGATTCGCTGGCTTATCTTTGCGAATTTGTAGAAAAATAACAGGAGCATTAGGATTATTTATTGCATATTGTCAAGAAATACAGCGTAAGCGATAAGACTTGACGTCGCTTTGTTTATGAGAAACGAGACTAATAGCTCGGCAATCAAGCCAATCATAACAATACATCACTTCGTGGTAGGTGTTTCACGCAAACATTTATTTAGGATGTTGTTTAGAAAGCTTTCCGTTAACTTTCAACTGATGGATATCAAACAGACTTTCGAACATTTTGGATTTCAACGCCGGAAGAATTTTCAAAATTGATGTTTGGCTAATCATGAACACTATTAATTTCTTTTCCCAAACAATTGCGGAGTTGTTTTAACTCTTTAAAGCGACATTTTTTCTAGTAATGATATAATGAAATATTTTTGGAATTGAGATTCATTTAAGAAAAGAAATTCATTTAGCTTGTTGGATGACAATACTTTTTGTTAATTAATTTAATTAATTAATAATTAATTACTAAATTAAGACACTTCGTTATGGTTTGAGGTAAGAAATTAGAACATCTATATTTCTGCTTCATCGAAAAATTTTACTCGAGAACTTACGTTAACCTTAAAAGTTTCATTAAAAGAATTGATGAATTTGGTGGGAAGTATAGTTATCATTGCCTTAGAAACGCTTAAAAGCTTTTTCTTATATTTAAAGAAACATTTAATTCGGATTTTAAATCTTTCATTTAATAATGAATCGAAAAAATAATTCGTCGGATTATTGCTGACTGTTTCAAGAATGTTTATGGAATCGCAGGATTATTCATTTAAATTTGTTTATTTACCATAATTTTCACGACATATTTATTTAGAATCCCTGACTTGTTTTAAGAACTGAAATTGTGCTCGGGAAATCAAATATCTACAATTTTCCAGACAACAATTAAGTATAAAATAAGATAGGATCTTGGTTTAAATTTAATTTTTCGAGGTCTTTCATTTCATGTTTTTCTTTCGTTCGTTATTGAAAACATACTGAACCAAAGCGGTTTTCTTCACAGATCTATTAGTGTATAAATAATTAGTTTAATTTTTAACATATATACATTTTGGACTAAAAAATTATTAAAAATGCCTTTTCATAATGGACAAATAATGTTTCAAACTTCTGTGAAATATAATATTATTATTACATTGCGTGCTATAACTGCAATAGCAAACATCCAAGGGCAACTAAGTAAATTTTACACACATTGTGAAAATTAGTCTTTGATCATTTTTTTGTCAAAGAGTAATGAAAAATAGCGAAGTATTTTCTTTCATAAGGTTATATGTTTATTTCAGATACAATGTTATGATATAAACCTATACTTAAAAAAATAAATTTCTTTACATTTTTCTATCAAAAATAATTTTCAATGTATAAACTACATAGCTTCTATAATAAGGATATTTTGATGAAAATTCATATATTACCGATTCACTCAAACGTTATTGACTCGAATTTTTCATCCTTTCTTTTTAATTCCTTTTATCACAATAATCATATCTAAATTTAGGGGCATGTTTGTTTTGGATAATATAATAAAGTAATTCATAAGAGGTAATTTTTTATTATGAAATATGTAATAATTAAGGAATATGTAATAAAGCATTCTATACATGTAAGATCTCTAAGAATAGTAAGCCCTACTATTGAAATAGATTTTGAATCAATCTAGACATTCATGTGAATAGACTTAGAAGGTGCCCACTGCTCCCCCTGATTTCAGACAGATTGCAGCTATAGTCACAAGAGTGGTGTCTAAGAATAGCAAGGTGCGTATGCGCTACGAGATGAGACCATTTACAGCGCCACCTGGTAAACTGCGAAATCAGCGTTCCTGTCACGAAAACTTACGATACAGAGAAAAAAATATCAAATAAAAAGCTGTAAAGTATTATCGATTTAAAACGAAAAAATACGTTGTGGACATTAATGCTGAAAACTGGACACTTAATTTGACATGTGTTTGTTCACGGTTACGCCCACGTCGCAAAACATGGACGAAAGGAGAAAATGTTATCTTTCGTGTAAAAAATCAACCCGCATCGTTGAAAAATATGTTGTTGCTTCAATTCCAGAACATATGGTTTCCACATGACGGGGCCCTCCGCACAAGACATCCATCAGAAAGCAGTACATGGTGGAGACATTTCAGCAACAAATAATCGGGTATGTCGGTTTCGAAGATTGGGTTCTGCGCTCACCTGACATAAGACATGACCCCGATGAACTTTACTCTGTGGCGGTACCACAAGCAGCAAGTGTATGTGTTCTCTCCGCCAACATTGCAGGGTCTTGTACTAAAGTGTGCAATTTGAAATAGAATCAAAGGTCCAAATGTGTACTACAGCTGACGAAGAGTAGTTTGAACACAGAAAATAAAGGTATCTTGCGAAAGCCAGTTGTTTTATTCCTTTCTAACACGTTTCGTCGCGAAACGGTGTTAGAAATGTCGAACAAATAAATGTGACTTTTAAGCGCTCTGTTCTTAGCATTAATGCTAACAAGATGTCTTTCTGTATTGAACAGATAATGCTCTACAAATTTGTAGCTTAATTTTTTTTTACCTATACCGTACCGTTTTCGAGATATGAACGCTAACTCCGCAGTTTGCTGCCAGGTGGCACTGTAAGCAGTGCGGAAGGACTTAAGGGATAGCCATGTATATAGTTGTTTGTAATTCAAATCATGTAACCATTTAAGAATGAATACAATTTCCCTACAGCAGCGGTTGAAATCTCTGTATTAGAAATGTGCAATCATGCAACTCTACATGAGATAAATACTAAATGAAACAATTACAAAAAATGTTAGGAATCCCATTTTATTAATTTTACAATTCTATAGTGTTCAAGAGTTCAGTATTTATCTACGAATTACTTTGCCAGTGTAAGGTCTAAAGAATGGAAATTTTACCGCCCCTGACGAAGGAATTCATGTTCAAAACGATGAGAATTTTTGCTTTTAACGTCTTGCTAAAATTCTCAGAATTTCATTCAAAACTGGCTTTAAGAAGACGACGCTTAAGAATCGACGCGAACTACAGATGCATCCGCATAACAATCACTCCGATAAAACTTGCTGCAAGCAAGAAAACTAATCATTTGTGCAACAGAAGGCGCTAATAAGTCAATAACAAGTTTGTGATATGTTACATGACTAATTATTTTTATCGCTTGCAGGCTTATAGCAAATATCACAAACATCAATATTTCTTAAAATTTGTTTTCGATGCAACACCATCCAATTAGTAAAATAATGGATTCTATGAATTGATAAATATCTTGATGCTAAATTTCGTTGAGTTAAAAGTTTAAATTTACTTGACTTAACACTTTGAGCGTGGTAACATATTAGTCATTAGGATAGATTGTATTTAAAATGCGCGCAACGACTGTGAATTGGTACACCAAATATTAAATCTATAAAGCGAAGAAATTAAAAACTTTATTTTATGCACAAAATAAAATTTAATTTAAGTTGCAGTATCACTATCACAATCAAACTAGTGTTCATAACAAAATAAATAATCCGTTACTCAGAAAACGGATGGAACATTAAATTTCTGAATGCGATAAATTACCTTTCTTTTTAAAAAAAATTCTTTGAATTTCTCTTCGCTTGTATTTCTGATATAATTAACTCGTTTTCAAAAATTTAGCGGATATTATACAAAAAAAATCAATAAATTTTTGAAAAGTTTTGATAGAACCCTTTATAACGTTTTAAATCTAAAAAGATACCTAGAGATTATTTATTAAAAAAATAAAAATTAGAAAAAAAGATATTTACATTTCTTCATGTATTCTGTATATTCTATAAAAAATAACAATATGCTTCTCTAATATAAGGCTTTTACAAACAACTTAAATGTATGTTGATAAAAAAATGTTCTTTTTTAATTTAACACTATGAAAGGAAATCAGTGATAATGAAAAAAAATCCTTATGCTGCATCGTGAAAATGTATGTTGACACAATAAAAAATACAATTCATTTATTAATAACTCCCTTTTCAAAGAGAATATAAGGACTGCGATGCATCCATTATGAGATTAAATTTACTTTGAACCACAGTTTATAGAAAAACAGCATCAAAATTATACACTTTTCAAAATAAAATAATTGGTTTTTATCCATTTCAGAGATTCTTTAGGGATTTCTGTCCTTTTTGAAAATTAGATATCGCACTCAGATATCTAATTTTTAAAAGATGCAATTTTGGAAATGAGAAAGGAGGAAGAGAAAAAAACTTATCAATCGATATGATCATTATTTATTTTTCAAGATAAATATTTCCGTAACGGAGATATGTAGCGAATGACAAATACTTTTTCGGTTATCAATTCTCTTTTTCGTAGAATCTGATATGAATGGTAAAAAAAACAAAATATAAAAAAATACCCATTTCACTCTTTTCTCGAACATAAAGCATTTCTTTTTTTTCTGAGTATGTGAATTGTTTCAGATTGCTTTTTTTCATTCTATCACAACAATATCTTCTTTGATATCTCCCTTTGTTCCAGATTCCTGTATTTCTGATTTAGTGAATTTTTTCTTTACCTCTTCTCGTTGAAATTTTTTAAAGTTGTTTTTCATAAAATACAACTCTAAAGATTGGAAGAAGAATATTATTAAAAGAAACTCACAGACTTCTTTCCTTTTGAATTGAGTTGAACAATGGTACGAAAGGAATTTGATGCTTTGAGAAATCAGAAACTTCGTTTCGATTGTGAGCAACGGATGAAGCAATCAGGAAGAATGGCAATTATTAATTGCAAGTTGATTAGGTTTTTTGAAATCAATCAAAAAATATCAACCAGTTGATTGCACTAATTGAAAAATGAAACTGTAGAAATGACAAGAAAGGAAATAGTCAGAATTGTAAAAGCTGTAAAACTCCGATTATATATTCATAACGTAGTCGTTAAAAACTGACTATAAATTACTTTTTTATTTTTATAAATCTGCTACAAAGTTCAGTTACGAAAAATATATCTCGAATAGTTTAAAAAATAACAGACAAACGTAAATAAAGATGACATTATATCTAAATTGCTTTTGAAGAATTTATTTCTCTTTTGTTTCAAAAAATTGTTTACTTTTAACTTTTAAGTATTGGAATATATTTCACTTTAATGATTGACGATAAGATAACAGATAATGGTTTTATTAAATTTATTATTGTAACTATTTCTTATTTATAATTACAGAAGAGCCGAAGAAACAGAAGAACAAAGAAAAGAGAATACGTTTTGGGGGGAACGTAACGTTCACGTTAGCGACAATATATGTAAAAAAAAATAAATCGGAGGCGGGCATATGAAAATTAGTAATAAAAAGACTAGATTTGAAGGAACATTTACATTTCTTGGAGAAAGTAAGTGACAATATTTGTTGAAAAAAAACGGAGCCGGGCATATGAAAAAATATGGATCCGAAGGCCTCACGTGATCTCACTTCTCTCCGCCCGGGAATATCCCATTATTCAAGATTGCCCGTGCAACGCCGGGTCATGCAGCTAGTATCATATAAAATCCATATGTAAACACGGTTTGAACAAAGAATACCAAAATATTCGCATTTTAGAATTAACTATCGATTCTATTTGTCAACAGATCGGCAATAGTTTAATCCATCTTTTTATGGCAATTTTCTTTTCTTTTTTGATTACAGATTGAAAAGAACTTTGGAATGAATAGGGGATAATAACCTTTGTAGCTGAAAATCCCATAAAACCCCTTTAATCTATCGTTCAATCTATTTGTCAATTTTAAATAAAATCATGAAAAGCCTGTGAAATTATTTTTATAGCTTCAAGTTATTTTATACACTTTCTAAATTACAGTTTGATCTTATCTTCAAGAATCGTATAAATATTTCAGATAAAAAAGGAATATCGAAACATTTGGAATAATAGCTTTCTGAATTAAAATTTCTTCATCAATGCTTTAAAATTTTTAATTATGCTTTCAATTTATAATTTTGTCCAGTTAATATTTAAAATAAATACTTCCATAAATTCAATTTACAAGATAGAAATCATAACTGGCTTTTGATATGGTTTGAAAGAATTCTTTCCCTTTTCTACAAAATTTCTTCCGATGAAATTGAGCGCACGACTTATACCTTTTTAATGCATATTCTGCGAGAATCTCCAAGAATGTAGATGGACGACATCATCTGGCTGAAAGAAATATTGCATGGAAATATATTAAGTTCTATGTTGTTTCAGAGAAGGAATCTCCATTGCTCAAAGAGAGTAGAAAATTATTCAAGTCTGCACGGAACTTAAAACTAAGAATGAAAGTAATCTTTGATTTAAACAAACTCTGGATAAAAGTTATTTTATTCGAGAAACGTTTCTGTAAAATAAAGTTGAAAAATTTTGATGGTATGATTTCTGAATATATATTTATTTCAGATGGATGGCTTTAATGCTTACGTCACAGGGCTCAGACATTTTAAAAAATAATTATATTTCTCAACCATATATGTATAGAATAATCATCAATAGGATATTGATTTTATGCGTCTAAATTTCCCTGAATATACATTATATACAAGCGTAAAATGTTAAAAATTTGAGATTCATTTTAATTATGTAATTTTCCACATGTTTGAATAGATATTAATATCTTGAAGATTTGTTCATAAAAATGCTACCTAGATCATAGAAAAGAAATTGCAGAACAATTTTATATTTCTCTTGAACAATAGTAAATGCATTATTTAACGATTTTCAGACTACAAAACAATGCTGAATGCATGCAGTTATATTTTATCACATGTGGTAGTAGCCAGCCTGCATGAAATTGGAATAGACTTGACAAAGGATTTCTCTGGTTAGTTTAACATTTACCCAGAAAAAAGATGTAAACGAAAACGGTGAATGCATTTTAACAAACTTGAACAGTTTCCATTTTCTGAAATAGCGAATTTCAGTATTTAATACGCTGTTGTAAAGTAACAGGAAAATCATTTTTGAGTTGAAAGTATTTTGGCTTTTATTTTATGATTCTAGCGTTTATTAATATAACTATATAAAACATTGTGGTATAAGTATCATATTTTAAATTAATAAACAAATTTGTAAAAATACGAGCATTCCATTTGATTTAATGAATGGTTTATATGAAAATATTATATGCAACATTTTCCTAAATACTATATACATAGGAAATCTAACTGTTGTCATATTTTGCCGTTTATTTTCGCTTATCATTTTATTTCTGACATAATATTTTCTACTTAAGAATTCGTTATTTCAAGGCATGGACACTGCACTTTAGAATAGCTTCGTTCAGGACTATATTGGATGTCTACTTAATATGCGTTTTTATTAGGCATTGAAGAACTTATTCTAAAGTTCTTTCATTTGAAAGGGGAATCGAATTGGGTTTCAGAAAGAAAATACGAATGAAATTGTAAAAAGTAATTCTTTGTTGAAATCCAATACAACTTGCATTTCAAAGGTTTTTATAAGCCATAATAGAAATATTTTATGCAGCAATCGTTTAGAGGATATCGTAAGATTTATTACAAGAGTATCTTATAAATTTCTATGTCTTCTAAAATGTAAAAGAAAATAGTTGTTAAAAATATTCAACAAGATTCCAACCAGAATATCAGCCAGTTACTTTCACTTTTATGATCCAAATGCTTTCTTTAAAATTACAAATAATCACAACAAAAAATTTGATTAAGCATATAAATATATATAAAGATAATTTTAAAATAATACATTATACTCTATTATATTCATTTAATACTTGATACAAACAAGCAGAAATAAAAAAAATAAACTACAGATATTTTTAATGACTATCATCACCATTATTTACTTATAATCTATATTATAAATATATTTTAAAAATATTAAATAAATGCAATTTTTTTAATTACCAACTGACAGCATTGTATCTATATTAATTAATTCATTAAAGCAGGAGACGAAGATATAGTGTTAGGTATGTTATTCTTTTTGAAATGGTGCGTGGCAGTACAATATTGCTTATAAAAAATCATGCAACAACATTTATGTATAAAATAGGAAAAATAATTTCCCATCCTGTGAGTTAACTCATTATTCCATTCCATTTTAACATTGCAGAAAATATTTTTCAAAATATGAAACTAACCAATAAATATTTAATTGCTCAGTGGTTTTCATAATGATCTTGAATTTAATGAACACTAATTATTTAAGAAAACAGCTGTCGAATTTCTGTGCGTTTAAATTAAAGAAACCCATCAACAGATGCTTTTTTTATTGCGTTAGACCGCATTCCCTTTGTTATCATGCATTTGGGGATACATAACAACAATCAGACTTTTAAAAAATAAGCAACGACAAATGGACACAGCATTTGTAATGACATTTAGTTGAAATAACGTAATTAAATTTCTTTTTTACGAAAAAATGAAAAGTTTGATAGAGGAAGAAAGTCTCGTTTCCAATTTTAAAGAATCATATTTTAAAATTAAAAAAACTGAATTATTGCACAGCTACGAAATATAATATTCGTTGCATGCTATGTGAATTTATAAATTTATAAATGTTTTTATTAAATTAATGGATTGTCCTAAATTTTTTTTTGATTGAATCAAACTTTAGTCGCGTTAGTTTACAAGTATTTAGTAACTAATTTTATGTCCTAGTATTTAAAAATAATTTTTATGAGAATAAATTTAAATTTTCAGTATGATCTAAGTATTCATTCTAATCTTAATGATTTCCCATTACGAAATAAATTCTCAATTCTATAATAAATGAATAAAGCATTTTCTACTTAAAATAAAAATTGGGGAAATAATTTACTGCTTTCATACATATGCAACTAGCTTTCAAAGTAATTAAGTTCGAATATTCTCAAAATTTTATTGATTTGCAGAAGTTACTGGATTTCTGCAAAAATGAGTTTTTGATAATAACACATAAAGCTATTTTTTATTGTTTAACCCTAATAATTCAATAAGTCATAAGTTATTGGTTTCCAGTCAGAAAATTTAAATTTGGGATATGAATTTCATTTGTTTTTAGAAAGATTTTTTCCCGTTTAACTACGCATTTGATTCTTTTGCATGACATTATCGATTATAATTTTTAACGAAAACTTTACTTCAAGATTTGTTTATTCCTTGTCCGAATATTTTGAATATTCTAAAACAATATGTTTATAATTACATTTAAATTCAGTAAATATCTATATATGTGTTTCACTTTTTTTGTGAATCATTAAATTGTGCATTGAAATCCGTTTCATTTAATATATTTTGCAAAATTGCAACGACATTGTTTAGTCTTAAACTGAAAGTTAATGTATCTTCAGTTTTGTGTTTAGAAGGATTTTTTTAAGAGATAGGAGTTTTCGGATAATATCAAGCTTCTGGAGAATTTCAGAAGGCGGAATCGGGCAATTTACAAACGCTGTGTCGTTATAGAAATTTAGAGAAGGAAGATAGTATAGAGAGAGCGAGCTAAGGGGCCACAGAGACAGAGTGCGGGTATCAGGGGGAATGGGGTTGCATAGATACGAGCGCACCTATGATGGAGACTGCATCTGAAGAAGGAGGCAAGGTTTCCGTCACGAGCATTTGGAACACACTCAGAGACAAGAGGATTGTTACACCTGAAACGATCAGCAGATCTCTTCAGAAGCTTCTTAACAAACAAAACATTCACAACAAGCAACACTACGACAGCCTGGATCTCAGAGGGAAATCGTGAAGGGCAGAGTCAACGAGGGAAAAGCTGTTCATTCAGCTTGTTGATTTTCGAGTGTTATTTTCAACAATCAGCTAGTACTATATAATAATTATGTATTGTGTTGTTGTTGAGCAATGTAATTCTTTTAAGAAAAAGAAAGATATAATGTGTCATTTTTTACGACAATTTAAATGTAGAAATCTTTGCTTAATGCAATTTCAGGATTTATTTGCTGATAATATTCAGTTAATCTGAATTATAATGGGCTAAAATGAAAATTAATGGTAGAATAACTCCGAATTAATTAATTAATTTCATACTTCATAATAGAGAAATACCTAAAGTAATATCTAACTAAATAAGCCTTCACAAGATGGAAAGGAAAATATTCTTCCATGTTTCATCTCTGTTATTTGTTTTCCTACAAAAAAAAGTCAGATGGAGATTAAATTAAAGGATACGGAAGAATAACATTTAAAGAGGAGATTATTACAAAAACAATTTAAGGCAAAGGGCTCTCATTTTGCTATGAACCCATACTTGTTCCATTTGGCTTTTATTTCATCCTGAGCTGATTCAATACAGCTATAATTCCTAAACGGAAACTCAAGTGTGTGACCAAGTCATTCCAAAAGTAATCTGACCTCATATAAATGCCTGGAAGCATCATTGAAATGAGAACAGAACTATGTGCTGTGATGCTGTAATATCCAAAATATTTTTAAATTCATCACTACTTTAGGAATGAAACTGGACACTTCAGAGTCTCAGCATGTCAGAAATTCACAGAAAAAATTGTTGCGGAAATCTGATTTTGATACTAATTATTTGGAATGACAACATTTACTGTTGAAGAATTAACTTATTAACTAATCAAGAAAATGGTTCACATTTAGTTTTTTACATTTTAGTGTCTTCTACCCAAGAAATTACTACTGTTTATATTAATTTATAATTACTGTCTGTATTTATTAACACTTCAAACCTGTTTTGTTCAGTTTTTATAAATTTCTGCAAGGATGTGGTTGAGGTGGGGGGTGTGAGAGTCGATTTCCCTGCTCAAGATCCAAACCGTCACTGGAAATGAAACTACAAATGCCTCCAGGTGCATGTACGTAAAGAAATTTCATCAACATGAGCGTGCCAGCGTGCCAAACAAACTACACCAAATACGAATCATAACAACGTGCAAAGGGGGAGAGAGTAATGTGTATTCGCTCGTCTGATAGGCTCGCACCTATGATTGAGACTGCGTCAGACGTGGGTGGCATCGTTTCAGCTAACTGTAGAAGAAAGACGGTCAAGGACAGAAGAATCGTGACACCTGGATGGATTGGAAATCAAGGCAAAGGTCATTAATTAACACTTCACGCACTCACGACGCACATGCGCTGTATGAGGACTATTTAGGTTAGTTGAGCACCGACTGTTAATCAAGCCGAAAAGGGCACGTCTTGGCATAATGCCAAGAAAATTGAAGAAGGTTGATTTTAAATCTGCTAGATATTGATGTTTCATTTCTCTTTCATTCTTTTTTAATGCAATGAATTCAGCTTGAGATGGTTCAGGTGAATAGTTTTTCATCTCTAGATGAGACTATATTCCACAAAACATTTGGAGAAAACTTTCGACTCCAAAATTTTTTAAGAAATAGAAATTCCAACTCTGTGTTTTTTACAAAATTTAGATTAGATTAAAAAACAACAGTTGACTTATTTGTTAAAATATTGTATTTTATTGTCTGCTTTTCATTTTCATTTTTAAAGTATTTTACCTAAAAGTAAGTATTAATGGTTTATTGTTAAAGTTGTCATTAATGTTGAATATTAATTCAGAATAATGCTAGTTACAGTAAATTGTAATTGGCAAAGAATCTTAAAACTGTGAGGTTTCTACCTGTTAAATTTTTCGAAATTAATATAGTCTTAGTCATTACACAAAAGTAAATGGGACTTACGATTTGTTAGGATTGTTATCGTGTACTTTTCGAGCTTCCGAAGGATTTTTATGACTCCTGAATACTGTAAATTCGGAAGGAAATAAGTGCTCAAAAATTTTGCTATTACTAATTTGAATAAAGTAGTTGATTATTAAGATAAATTAGGTCATATTTAAACATATAGATATTTTGCGATTAAAAGAATTTGGAAGAGAATTTCTCTTATATTTAAAATAACATTTAGGTTTCAGCTCAAAACCGATTAGCTTTAAATGTAATGTTGCTCTTTTTTCCTTAATTCTTAAAAATGAAGTTATAGTTTCTAAAAATTGGGGAAAAACATTTTGGAAATATTTTTCAATTTGAAGTATAATCTTGAAATAGGCCTTAGGAAATTTTATGTATTTAAAATTTTAAATAGTCCTCATACATACATAAAATAATAAAATGCGTCAAAACTCAATAAAAACTTTACCTTATATAATAAAAATGTTTATGTTAAGATAAACGAATTTAAAAAATCATTTGTAGATTCAAATCCAGAATTACGTAACATAAAAGTCATGTAATATCAACAATTTCTATTATTTTAGCATAATTATTTTGAATGCAAGAAAGGATAAACTGTTAAGTTACTTTAATTCTTCATATTTTTACCTATAAACATTTTTCCTTCTGAAATTCTTAGTTATCAGTTCTTCATTAAATATTGATTAAAAAAACTATAAAATTCAGGAATTTAAGCTAAGAAATAAAATCCCTTCTTCAACTATTTTGAAGCAGAGGATTCGAATTATAAAAAGAAACTGTAAAAAATTAACACTGAAAGTGTTAATTTTTTTGATTTTAAAAATAATCTTTAAAACATATTGCATTCATCAAAACTGCTAACTGATTTGAGTGTCGGAAAAAAATCGATATGTTTATAATGTAAAAATGTTTAGAGAAAATTTTAGTTGAACTAAGCGATGTTTTCATTTTCCTTTTTCCGTAGAAAATATAACTATTTTCCAAATATTCCGATGCATGGAAATTTATATTTTACGTATATGATTATTTCATCTGTGCGCTTTTCCACAATCTTAAAAACCAAAAACATTTCGCTGAAGTTGTTTTTAAAACTCTGAATCAAGCATTACGGAGCATTTTCCTCAATTACAAGATTTCTTGTTTTCAAAAACAAAATAAGCAGAATATCTTTACCGAATAATTGAATCGCCCTCATTATGACTATGAATAGAAATAATTAACATGAAACTATTTTCTTCATCTTTAAATAATTTTTTATGAAGAAAAATTACAAAAGATCTGCAGTCGTACGATTTCGTGTTTCAAAGCCATAAAGAAATGACTTTTGGCCTTAAATGTAAGAAAATAATGAACTACAATTAACTTTCCGCCCTTTGTTAATTACAGCATTCATTACGAAATAATTATTTCAACTCAAGGAACAGTACAATTACAGGATTTTAAATAATTCGAATAATTATCTTAATCCAAATCTTCTTATCCTTTCTTTTCCGAGATTCTTATTTACTTCATTCATAAACGCGAAATAAGGATTCGTTTACAATGCATTTTAAAGCAACTACGCAGAAATTTTCAAACGCTTTTCAGCAAATTAAGTTTCAACATTGTTTTTCAAATGCATTTGTTCAGTTTCTCTGCTATAAATTATATTTTTATTCTGCATTTTATTATTCTGCAAAGTATTTTTGAATTATTATTATCATTTTGCTTTCACGTAAAAACTGTTTTATCAGTATGAAAGAATACTAAGAATTTAGAAAACAGTTCTTACCAGGTCACAAATTTTAGTTCTAGGTTCTTTCATTTTCATACATTTATGAAAATTAAATGCTTAAATTAAAATGTTTTTTATTATTATTATTACCAAATAACATAAAATAATTGTTGTACAAATAAAAATTAATTAATGAAAATTAACTAATATTATGTTCAACCAAATATCTCATTCAGCAAAATATTATTATTTCCATAAAAAAAAAATCGAAAATATATTTTTGTCATCAAAATGCTTTTAATTTTACTACTTCAATCTAATGGAACCATTTTGGTGTTTAAATGAAAATAAAAACCTTTCCAAAATGAAATCGTTTTAGAAATACTTACCAAGCAAAAATATTTTATAAAATTAATTTTACTTAAATGTCGAAATCATTTTACACATTTATTTTTTAAAATTTAGAATGAATTCTGAAATTTTAAATCATTGCATAAATTTATCAATATTAAACAATTGAAAAATTAAGATTTTATAATGCAAAGTTTACAACCTTGCGAAAATTTTTCTAATCATTTTTCTGCAACAACGACTCTTTTTGCATAATGATTTGCGTAATACAATTTGACAGTGTTCTTCTCTAAAACAATTTCGTCAAGAAATTTTAATTAATTTGCGGGAGTACTTAGTTATGCTTGAAAATATTTTCCACTAATAAATTGTTAATATTTGACAGAGACGTTTCCTTTAAATATTTATTTGCATTAAACTATCGGTGGTCTGATCTCCAAGGTTTTCTTGGATAAATCTTTTTGTTACTGTGGGTTCTTATTTTATGTTAGTACGAAGCTTTGGGTTGAAGAGAGCGATAAATCAGTTAGCAGTTTGGATGTCTTCTTCTCCTACGCGAATATGTAAAAGGTGATGTCAAGAATGGTAAAAGATCTGACCAACCGAGGGTTAGTTTTTCTCCCGAGTCCGGTGGCAGGGTGAAGCCTAGAAGGGTCATGGAGGAGATGAGAACACAGGGGATGATGAGATTAAATCCATAGTAGAGGGTTCGCCTCCGAATATGGATTGTGAAGGTGATGTCGACGTAAGGCTCCGGACAACACGCATAAAAAATCTCGTTTCTCACTCCTGGAAGGCCTGCGAACAGAGAGAAAAAGGGAATTAAAATTCATGTTCTGGATAATGAGAAAAATTATACAATTCGAGGTGAAATACGAAAAGAAAATACAGATTATACACTATTGATCTGTTAATTTTTAGTGATTAATATGTAGTCGCAATAAAAATACGAACGCTATTCTCTGTTCTTTTGTCATTTACTCATTTGCTTATATTTCAACAAGTCCCGAGGGAATCTTGCCAACATTATCATTACATTCAAAAGTGTTTTTATGCAAAAGAATTTTGAAACATCATAAATGTTATTTATTAAAAATTAAACTTGATAATGAAGAAATTTGCTTCAATTTAATTCATGATACTGAAAATACTTCGAATTACTTATTACACTCTTTGATTTTAAGATGTTAAACTTAAATTCCTTAAATGGAAAAAATTAATCTTATGAATCAGGTGAGAAATATTCAAAGTTCTGTCGTTAACTCATGAAAACTGTAATGATTATAAAAAATTCTGATTTATGCTTTTACATACTAAAGCCTTATATTATTTCGATTATTAAAACTTTTTTATGTAACACATTTGAAAAGAATTTAAGATAACTCATTTATTATTTAAAATTTTAACTGTGTACTGGTTCACTGCCAGTTAAATGAATATGAATGAACTTTCGAGAATGAATATAATTTTACATTATAGTTTGCAATGTAATAAACTTTTCTTTGAGCACGATAATGTACCAATAACTTTTCTGCCGAAGAACTGATTGCTCAACGATCGATCAAATTTCCAAGGTTTTTAACCCTAGCAGACTGTAATAATAATCTAGTCTAATACTTCATTTATTCTATTAATAATTTTCTCAGTGATACATATTTTAATATTTCGTTCCTCTTGTTACATTGTAACTTTTGTAAACAAGATTATTTTTAAGGGTAAAAAATATATTTTGAAATTCCTCTTGCTAATAAAACCTTTCATGTTTAATTTAAGAGATTTATTACTATATTTTAAATTTAAAAAATGTTGAATAAAACTTTTCTTTTTTGTAATTAAACCTTCTGTATTTGAAATTATTTCTCTCGGTTTTGTTTTCCATTTATTTTGGAGGTTTATTTTTATTTGCTGATATAATTACATCTAATATTATGCTCTTAAATATAATCTACATTTGTCTTTTTTATTTTTAATAATTTCATTATTTTTTTAAATTCACTACTAATTTTCACATAAAACTTTCAAGATCGCATAATTTTTAGATGCTTAAAATACAGTTAACTGTATTATAATTGTTTACAACTTAGGAAATCTTGTAGAATTGTTGTTGTTTTCGAAAGAGGACCCGAAACAATTTTTTAATTGCAAAAAAAAGTTTCAAAGAGGAAAGAAATAATTACTATGTTATTTTTAGAAACCTCATTAATAAAGGTGTCATCTTTTACTGTTGAACAAGGTAAGACAAAGCAAAGTTAATGACAAGTCCGGGGTTGAGAACCTGAAGCCTTAAGGCCGCAGGTAGCCTTCTTCAGTTTCATATGCGGCCTTAAAAATTGTTTAAAATTTGCATTGAAATATATAATTTCTGTAATATAATAATATTTAAAGGACAATAACCCTTAAGATTATGCTCATGTGGCCTTTTGCCCAGCTGAGGAAATTTAATGAAGCCTTTCAGTGCAAATAGTTTCCCCACCCCTGGACAAGTCTGGTATTTTATCAAAAACGCTAACTAAAAGAAATTATTCCATAGAAGCATTTTTTAGAATATTTAACAGAAATGAAACAAGTCCAGTTTTTATTGAAATCCTATGGAAAAATGTTTAATTTTCTGAATGTTTTTTTGTTAGAAAAGAAATTTTTAGTTTAAAACTAATTTTTTTAACATTAATATGGGTAATTCATATTCATTCGACTAAAACCTTTTAAATATTTTATATTATTTAAGTAAAAAATTGCATCAATCATAAAATTATCGATTTAATTTTGCTAAGAGCTTTTGATTTGTTGAATCTTGGTCGAATCTTGAATTTTAGAGGTTATTAAATCACTTTCTCCGTTTCCATTTAGGAAGATAAATGCTTTTTAGACCAAGGAAGAATTCAAATCAATCAACATAAGACAATTTATTTTATACCTTATTTTGTTAAGGATTCTCTTCTATTACAAATTTTTTTGAAAAACTGTCTAAATTTTAATCATTCGTTTGGAGGATTTATAAAAGAAGACATATTAAAGGAAATGATTAATCACTAAAAGTTTCCACAATTACTAAAAAATGCCAATGGAAAATAATATTTTAAATAAATAGTTACGTTAGCAGGCTTGTTTAAATATATAATGTCGAATTTATAACATTTGTGCAGACGAAATATTTAAATAATTTTAATAAGGTCATAATCTTTGTCCTTTACAATTATACATTTGTCTCATGCTGTATTTTCAACTTTATTTTATGAAAATTTAAATGAGAAAATCCACATTAGGAATTTTTATCATATTTTCTTTATGTGTATTTGCTGATGAGTCGAATCGTTTCACTGATTAATTATTAGGTTCACATGAATTCTCTACGAATCTGTACAATCCTGTACAAAATTCAAAATGAGGCGGAAGTTTGCGTAAACATTTTCAGCATTTCATTCGAGGGAAAAATAGAATTATTTATTTTAAGAAAATTAAAATACAAACTCTGAAAATAAGGTTTATTTCAAACACTAGTGATTATTTATGCCAGAGATTTTTGTCTGGATAATACATGTTCCATTCTGAGTCAGCTAACAGCTATTCCTGTGGCTGCGGAAACCAGGGAACCCCTTACACTATGCTACAAGCTGCCTGTTTACAATCTCATACCACCTAACTAAACCGTCAGCTGACCTGGAACCACTTTGGTGGAAAAGAGTTACGAACAACAACAATTATAGGGCTAAAATCATCCACTTCATCGCGGAAAACGAAACACTCTTTTTTTTCAAAAAGATGGTGGCAACAATTAGTCATAGACTGAATTACCCCTAGGCACTCATCTTCTCTCTTCTCCCATACATAAGGCACCACCCTTTCAAAGTCAACAACACAAAGACTGGAAAGAACTAACTGTTATATTACTAACTATTATATTCTTTTGTTCTAAGTGTCCTCTTTTTTGAATCCTTATATATAAAATGTAATTTTTTTCTTTGCTCTGGCTTTTTCAATAAAGTTTCACGCATACCCAACCAACAGACAGGGAGCCGTCCTGACTCCGAGTTCGGGGGAATGTTGTGGTGTTAAGTTACTTTAACAGTTGGTACTGTAATGAAAATAAAAATATGTGAAAGATGAATGAATCTTAATCTTCGATTTATGCACATCGCATTTTTAAGTTAAAAGATTTTGAATTTTTCAAAAGGTCTTCAGATGCATAAAGAAAGAGAATTCCTCGTATTTCCTATTAGAGTTTAGTTAATGAATTTATAAAATAACTAATAAGCTTTTTTAATCATTTTCATTTCTTTTTTTTTTATAAAAGCGTTTCGCGCATAGTTACTTAAATTTCAGTTATAAATAATGTAAGTAGAATTTTAAAGTAATAATCCTTAAAAAATACAAAATAATACATTTTTTCAACTTCTTTTTCTGTAGAAATATTTTTTAGGTGTTAACACTAAACTTACCACCACAAGACAAATGACTTTTTCCCATGGTCGTTTCAATGCATCAGTAAAGTGTCAGTACGTTAGTTTTAAGTATGGGTATTTCCCAATGATAGTTCATTTTTTCCTGAATTTTAAGAAATCAAATCAACTGATTTTTGTATTTCGATTATTTTAAAATTACTATCTGTATTACTCATAGCCAATTAAAAATTTAATTAGTCTTTTAACAATTTTTCTTATTTAAAATTTATTGTGACTTTAAATAACTCTCTGAAGGACATGAATATGGTTACTTTTCATAATCTGTTCAGGCTGTAATACAGAAAACCTTTCTATTAAAAATACGACTATAAGTAACAAGTGATCATTTTCGATTTAGTGCTGAATTTCGATTCGATAAGGTTCCTTAAAGATAAATTTATGAATTATTAAATTATTAAAAAACATTTTTTCGTGTTAAAAGTCGCAGTTAAGTTTGAACAGATATGGTACTTTGAAATGAATGTTTTTTTTTAAATTTCGAGTGATGTTCCCTTTTTGATAAGGAAAGAAAAACTCAATAGCAGAATTCATTACGTAAAACTTAAAGATTTGGATACGATTTTATAAAAGTTTAGGTAAAAATTTTGAAACATTAAGGCAGGATTTCCCAAAGGCTTGGCTTCTTGGAAAATCATTACTTAAAATTTTAATAGTTTTTTTAAACTCAGTATGTTTTTTTGAAACATAGTTTAAAAATTATTGTATATATATATATATATGTATGAAAATTGTTGTATATATATATATAGAACAATTTTTATATATTTTCTATTACAATAAATTCTAGGATAACGCAAAAAATAATTAGATTCGCTTTAAATCCTTATATCAGTACCAGCCACGACAAGATCCTAATTTTGAAGAATTTGTTTTCTGAACATCATATTTTTACAGAAGAAAACTACTCTATAACATGGAAGTCGCAATGGTCCACGACACAGAATGCAACTAAAAGTGAAGACAATAACGAAACGGGATATGACATCAAAATTTCCTACGCTGAAATGACGCCAGATTTTACCCGGCCTTTAACCATCGTATTAAAGGATTCATGAGGTATAGGTTACCAATTACTTTTGATGGATCCTTCGTCGAATGAGTAGGAAAGAAATTATGGTATGGACTTACCAATCAGGATCCACTCGCCATTAGTTATGTACGTGGAGAGGTCCCCTCCGTCTTCGCTGGCAAGTCTGAGGTCTAGCTGGAAGCCATCGTAGGTCCAGGACCCGAATTTCATCTCACACTTCTGATCATCGAAGGGGAACCATGTGATGTCGATTTTACACGTACTCTTGAAGATTCCGGGCGGGATATATGTGCAGCTACCGTTGTTCCTCACTACGACATTCGTTGGGAAAGTACTGTCGATCTTTTCGTCGGCGCTGGAAGAAAATAAAAAAATGATAAAAACAGTTTTTAAAACATCACTCTATTTATTAATTCTATATAGCTTCTAACAATATTATATATATATATATATATATATATATATATATATATACATTCAAGAGACAATCAAATCAGTGGTAAAAACTACATAAAAACAAAAACAAAAAAACATAAACAACTAATTCTAATCTAATTTTAATTATTTTATGGTTAGTATGGATAGTTAGTACGGATTTCACCTTCCCTGAAGACGCATCCGTTCTTTTTTATTGAAAAACTTTCCATCCTTTTGTCTCTTCATTGAAATTTGATTTTTGATATATATATAACTTTTGCTAATAAAAGTAATAAATACTAATGTTAGGTATACTAAGATTAAGTAAAAAATACTAGTGTTAATAAAAGCACATATATATGTTTTATTGAATTGCTTGTTTTAATTGAATCGTTAATTGCAAAACCACGATTTAATAATATCAAAATAGCGGAAGCTTTGGAAAAACAGACTAATTTTTTAAATCCTTGAATTTTATATACTTGTATTGTGATTTTGCCTGACTCTTGTCATATATTCACTAAATATGTAAATTCCTCTCTAGAATATCAATACAGAATAAAAGCAATTTTGAAAAAAAAATGAGCTATGTGGTTTCGGCAATCAAAGACACAATTGGTTTCTGCCTTTAATTTATAATTCATCATTTCAAATATTATTCGACACTGAAAACAATTATTTCTCACATTCATCAACACTTGTATAAAATAAAAATGTAGTTAAATTAATCCATTATATTAAATTTTCAAACTATTGAAATATTGTATGACTTTTCTTAAAACGCGAGTGTACAAAAATTAAAGTAAAGTAATTTAAAAATACCTTCTACATTAAGAGGTGTATGAAAAATTAATTTCAAAATTCCATCTTTAAAAACTTGAAACGAAACAAATTTAATGAAAGTGTGTAGCAAGAACAATATTATCACAGCAAGCTTTTTGAGGAAACAACACTGATATACAGCTATCTGAATTACATATCTTCGGCTCATGTAAAATTTGTCCTTAATATTTAACTTCCATAGACAATAACCGTGTGGACAATTGCCCAATTACCATATACCACCATACACCACTATAAAATTTAACGAATGTAAAACGGAGATTTCACTGCTATAAGAGTTCTGAGGACTCCTCGAAAGTTTAACTTGAAATTGGGCTTATAATCAAAACTATAATGAACACATATGCTGGCACACTTTGAATTACTACATACCAATGTCTCAGGTTCTGTTTCCTGACCTGATTTTAACCGTTTCGGTCCTAATGGGCATATACGTCACGGGGATTAGACTTCATTCCCTATTGGTAAATAAATCCCATTTTCCCATTTTCACATGAGTTTTTATGTTTTCAGTGTTCTTAAAGAATTATGGAATAGTATTATGATTAAAGAAACTTGAAAATATTCTCAGATTGCAAATAGCGGGCTTATGTTTGTGTTGTCTTCGTAACAAGATTATTGCTAAGAAGATACAAAGTTGTTTCCTTGACATGCTAATCTTATGGCAGGAAAGAGAATTTTACAGATGTTTTACTGGAATTTTCCCAGTCGACTATACGATTGGGACATATTGTCACAGGAGATATCCAGGAAACAGGAGAAATGAAAAACATTAAACTCATAGCATATTTCTTTTAGTATGTCAACTTTAAATTAAACTACTTTGTATAGTTAAATTTTAATCTTGCAAAAGTCGGGTCGAAAGGGTTCAAGACGGATAATAAGTACAACTTATTTAAGTCATACAGAAACTTTTCCTTTTATTATTCTATTTGCTAATATTACCCTCTGTTGATGTTTCACTAAATGGAACTATTTACATTTTTAAGTTCAGATTTTTCATCTGTCTTTATTTCGTCACTTAACAAGCAACACCACCTAATTTAATTTTTTGAAATTTCAAAGAGGACGAAAATACTCAATTTTTCCCAACCAATACCGAATGTTTCTGAACATTTTTAACATCTGATATAAAGATGAGACCGCGTGTTCCTACCAGATGCGAAAAAAATTCAAAAATATGGATTTCTGGTGACGAAAAATTAAGAATTTTCTTCGTCTTTGAAATTTCAAAAAATTAAGAAAGGTGGTTTTGCTTTTTAAGAGACGATTTGTTTTCTAACTTGCAGAAGACTGAGTAATAAAAGTGATTCTTTAACCCTTTTGAAACTAACTTGGGTGTAAATTAGCAACCAAAATCATTAAGTTGCAACCATTCTTTAAATATAGAGGGAAGAAACAACAAAAGAAGCAACGCATGCATGACAATTCTTATTTAAATAGTGTAAAATGCACTTTACCGAGACCCTCTCGTTTTAATTTCAAGTATTCAGAGCTTCAAGGAAAAGTTCTTATTTAAAAAGTAGCGAAACTTCAATTAACACTAATAATTATATTAGAAAATAATTTTAATATTTATCAAGATTTGAAAATGTTCTCAGTTCGCTATACCTCTTAATATTTTTAGATTTAACCGAATGAGAGAAGGCCATAAGCTGCATGATTATATTCTTAATACACATAAATGTAAGACATCCTTCCTATGAGCTATTCTAATCCATTAATCTCCACTTGTAGCGGTTACAACTCACTGTCTTCTCCTTTTTATGGTAGGTGACACTACTAGAGCCATCAGGGTTTTTCCCATGATGCCTCTTTCTCTTCTTCTACTGTGTACTTGTTTTGTGTTGTTGTTGTTCTCTGTCTTGCGTCTTGTACCTTTTAATGTACTGTGTTGTGGAACTTACCCATCTAATAAAACTGGTTCTTGAAATTGAATTAATACTTCAACAGCGGCATTCCATATAAACATGAGTCTCGTCCCTCTGCATACTTCTATTAATAATAAAAGCAAATGTGTGTGTCTGTATGTCTGTCTGTTGGTCTTTTGGAACTCTACAGGACAGACCGTTGAACGTAGAGTTAATACATTTGGAACAAATATACTTTTCAGGGTAGAAGATACAACTCGATGGAATTTTTTTGAAATTTTAATAAGAATATTAATTACATTAGAAATTAACAGAATTTTTGTAGCTTTTCCAGCGATAACTTCAAACCATAGTATTCCGCAAAAAAAATCGATTCTTAAACTATCTTAAATTTCAGATAATTACGATGCCTGTAATACTAATTTTGTTTCATGCGACTTTTCTTTGATTTTTAGCAAAGATTTAGTTTTATATATTATTTGTAACAGTATTTTTGTTTCTTATTAGACAATCTAAATTAATTTCACCGTTTAATCAAATTTCTTCTTTAATATCGGAACTGAAATTTTAGGAGAGAACCCCAACTTTAATTAGAAAAATGCTTGAGCACACGAAACAACACCCACGAAGATCCTAAAACAGTGAATTAAAATAATAATTACAATCTGCAGTTTCAAATATCTTGCTCAAGGAAACTTGAACAACAAGAACAGTACACAAGAAGTTGATTGATATGAACACAAACAATATACCGAAGAAGCTGGTCGCCAAAGGCGCCTTGAAATTGTAATATAATAACAAGAGAACAAAGAACGTTGCGTTTTATAGCAACCCTTAATAGCTTTAAACGAATAATGCAATCAATTTTTAACAACAATGTTGACTGATATGAACACAAACAATATACCAAACAAGCTTGTCGCCAAAGGCGCCTAAAAATGGTAATATTATAACAAGCGAACAAAGAACGTTGCGTTTTATAGTAATCCTTAATAGTTTTAAACGAATAATGTAATCAGTTTTTAACAATAATGTTTATAAAATCTGAAATGAATATTTAAATGAAATGTCATATATTTTTAAAAAAGATAATCACAGTTTATCTGCATAGAAACTCCATTACAATAGTGTACATACTAGCTTAAATTAGTCTAAGTTAATGTAATTCGTATTAAAATATCATTTTGCATATTTTTCTATAAGGAAAATGTTTTCAGGAAATAACGAAAACTCATTTATTTTTAAACAATTTTCTAAGTCATTATCAGAAATTACTTTAAAAATGTGAAATACTTAAACTTTTCTAGAAGTTAAAAAAATAATTCGTTTAATGGCGTTTAAATCGCTGTAATTGAATTGCTATTGCAAGATGGACACAAATTATGTTAATTTGATAAAAAATTACTTCTATCATATATCCACAGATTTTAATATGAAAAGCTCCTTCTGTAAAGAACTTCAAATTAGTCTTTAGCTCAAAAGCATCATAACAGTTTGTTTTATTAAGTTTTATGTCAGTTAAAAATAATATTAAAAAATTAAGGGAATTTAATTGTAATAAGGTATGCAGAATTGTGATACAAAGAATGTTTTACTATTGTAACTAAAAATGTTGGTTCATATATAAAGGAATGTTTCAATTCCAAAAATTAAATTAAACGATAAATGCGCACAACTTCATTCTGATTGAAACATTTTTAGAAAACGAATTAACGAATAATTATTTGTTTGATTCTTAATTTGCAAAAATTCAAATCATTCGTGATAAAATTTGAGGTGTTTATGACTGTTTTGAAAACTTTTAGATTGAATATGAGGTTAAATGATTTTCTTAAATAAAACTAGGTATATTTTTGATATAAATACGATGCGAGATGGCATGTGTTTCTTGGATAAAATATGATGCATTTTTTTCTTGTTACATCTTATTTGTATGTGTTTTAGAAAATAGTTTCAAAATAATCGACTTATTTTTAGATGTTGACATAACAAAAAACCAACATAATAAATTACAATAACAGAAATACAGTTTTAAAATTAAATTACTGTTTTCTAGAAGCTGAAATTAAATCTTAGATTTTTGGTTAAATTCCTGAATTTTAAAAAAGTGTTTATACACCCAGAAAAAAAATGAGTGTTGTAGGCAAAGCACTAACGTTTCTATTTTACTTGTTTATACCATTTCCATTTTAAACTTTTTTATTGAATAATTTAATAACTGAATAACAAAATTATTTATTTACTAACTTTTTGACTTAAAAATGTTTTCAGCATAAAAACTTCAATTTATGGATTGTCATTTTAATAAAATAATTAATTCATTCATTATACTTATTTTGATATTATAATGATTTTGTTACTTAAAGAACAAAATCATTATGTTTCCTCAAGATCATTTATAAAATTAACACAACTTTTACTCATAGATTTATATATTTTTGATATTTTGTGCTGTGTAGGAATGATTTTAATGCAACAAAAATATAGTCTGCTGTTAGAACTCCTAACTAGACATGATTCAAGCAATTTGGGTCAGTTATTTATCCAGCTAGTTGAAAATAAAAGTATATCTGTTCTAAAAATGTATTAAGGACGTTAAAAATTATATATGTATTATTATAGAACATGTCCATCAGTGCACCAACATTGCATCAATGGATATATTATTTCAATGCTGCAATTGCATATAATTCATAAAAAAAATTTGAGAAATATGCTTTATGAATACATCTCAAATTTTTATGATTGACTAAAATATTAGAAATCAAGAGAACTGAGATGAATCCATATTAAATAATTCGTGATTATCTACGATGTTATTAGATTTACAGAAGCATTCACTTTTACTTTATTCATTTTACAAATTGTACATAAGCATATTTTGAAATGTTCTACAGACATTTTGTTAATTGTGCTTTAACACTAGTTCAATCATACAAGAATGGCTTTCTATTTGGAAGCTTCTGAAAAATAGCCTTCAAGTGAAATATGTTCAGTAATTTATATAATACCAGCTGTTACCCGCGACTTCGTGCGCGAAGAATTTGAATTGTTACTTTTTTAAAATTCACGAATGTAAATGTTTCGTTATATGTAGAAAGGGGAAATTAAAAGTTCTGATGGTTGATAATACATAATTGGACGACTAACAGGAGTGTACCGTATATGTGTCTGCTGTTACAGTTAGGTAAATTGTTTATATATGATAACACACTTTTGTATACGACGTTTTTTGTTTCACGTTTTTTGCACCGATGTATAGGTTTAGTGGGCTGGACACACGCAAACATGCCATATATAGTTACCAACAGAAAAAATATGATTTTTCCAAATGTACGCCTGTCCCTTCGAGTGTCTGACCCTGAGCCTGGCAAATGCTAATTTTAAAGGGAATTGTTACCTTTTGAACTGGGATGGTAAATCCTTCGGTATTATCGGATGCGTAGAATTTAGCACTCTCACTTCTCGCTATGCCAGTCATATCAATAGCTAGCACGACTTTTGGTCCTAAGTGTGTAATTTGAAACCGTGTGCCATTGCGCAGTCTCGGTACATCGAGGTTACGTATGAATAGTTCTGGCACACTGAATTTTAATTTCAGCTTGTCGGAAGCTATCCCTGTTAATTCTATGGGGTTGAAGAACTCTACAGGATATGATTTTATTTCTTATTACCCATTACCGTATCTACAGATAGATATTCTGTAATTCATCCCTCCATTTGTGAAGCATTATTTTTATTTATCTGACCTAAACTTTCATTAGTCAGTGCCAAAATTACCCAATCAACAGACAATCTCTATTCCTCTTATTGGCCTATAGGGAAGGATAAACCTTGCTTATCAGTTCCTCTGTACTGTGAACAATTTTAAAAAAGTCCCAATTAAATACACTGTTTGAATCTCTAGCAATCGCGAAATCTATTTGGAAACTGTATCAAGCGCCAAGTTCGAATCAGTTCTTTCTTTAGTAAACAAAACGTTGAATTCCGTGTTCATTGGGTTTATGCAATCCTTTCTTTTTAAATCGGTTGAAAAAAGCTCTTAAAGCATTAAAATTCGAAATAGAACTATTGTAATTACTAAATCGTTTGGTTTAGAATTTAACAGCCTAACAAATCTTGGATGTCGATAAAAACAGGGATAAAGAATTATTTTGGCAAGCTTTCCACTAAATTAGGCTCTCATTTTAAGTAAACATTGAACGATATTTTCCTTTAGTTATAATTAACTTTAGTTTTTAAATTTTAATCCAAAAACTCTTGAAACTATATCATATCTATCATTGGTTTTCTGTCCTGGCGTCTATTTTTCAGTTATTATTCCACAAATTAATTATTTATTTCTTTTCTCAGCAAGGTCACGTGATGCTTGACTTTAAAAATAAGTCATTTCAAATGCTTGCACTTTTCTGAAGTATCACGTGACATTTCATTTTGTTTACGCATTCCTTAAGAATCACGTGACAGTTGATTGAAAAATAAAGTAGTAATCTTCATCGCAAATCGCTTGTTAATTATTTAATTGTTATCTGTAATCAAAAATAATGAATTTAACATGATGTTACCTACCCTATGTCCGTTCCTGAATTCGTAACAAACAGACAGACACACTTTCGCATTTATTATATTATATGAATGTTAATAAAAATAAGCAAAATTTTCAGAAATAAAGGTGAATTAGTTCAAAGTCTGCAACGCAGTACCTATAAATCTTCGTTACTTCAAAATCGTCTGCACGTTTTAAAAATTATGGAACTTTTAAAAATTAATAACAATCGAAGGAAACATGTCACAGAAATAAAATTGGTATCATTGAAAAGGTAAAATTTGGACTTTAAGTTGGTATAAAAATATTTTTGTCAGTAAATTTGCTCTGAAGTTACGGCGGAAAAACAGTTTCGGTTAATTTCTAATTAACTGCCTGTTTAATTAACTTTTGGACTTAGAAAAGTTCATAAGTGTCTTCCACTTGTCTTAAATAATAAGTGTACAAAATTTGGTTGAAAACCGTCCATTGGTTTAGGAGGAGATGTGGAACATAGCCACATACATACATACCCACATACATACCTACCCACATACCCACACTGACTTTTATTTATATTAAGACTATGTTTTATGTATCAAAAAGTAAGCAGCATAAAACAACAATGCCTGTTTTTAAACTGTTTAATTTTTATAATTGACTTAGATAGTCCCTCAGAAAAAGAAGAAAAAAGAAGTAGAATAATTTTTTGTAATAAAGTTTCTGAAAATTGGACTTCACATACCATATATTTCAACTTGAAGATCCAAAGGAATCCATATTGTTGTCATAAAAACACTAAAAAAGTTTTAAATATTTTGTTTTGTAATATTGGGCTAAAACAGTCTCTTTTCTTTTACAAAATTGTTATCAGGTTTAGGTTTTCATGTGAGATAGATGCTGGTTTTCATGAATTCTCTAACCTGGATCATTACTATATACAGGTATAGTTATTTCAAATAAGGTAGATCCATTGCGATACATGTCCTCTAGAATTCCGTCGTCTAATTTTGAGTTGATTATTATATAAACAGGATAAAACAGTTTCTTTCCTTTCGCAAAATTGTTATCAGGTTTAGCTTTTCATGTGACATAGATGCTGGTTTTCATGAATTCTCTAACCTGGATCAATACTATATACAGGAATAATGATTTCAAATAAGGCAGATGAATTGTGACACATGTCCTCCAGCATTCCGTCGTCTAATTCTGAGTTGATTATTAGATAACACCGGGTGCACCAGCAGCCTTAGGGCTTAATGCTCTTCTGGCCATAGACGATCGAAACTGGTACAAGTCAATACTTGAAATATGGTTTCCTTTAAGAATGCTTAAGGTACTTTTGAGGTATTCTATTAATGATTTCGACGAGCAATTAGAGGTAAACAACGGTTCTCTTTCAGAGTAGTCGTTCATCAACGTCGTTAGGACGCATATAAGTGACTGCAAGTCGAGGTGCTTTCATAGTTTAGGATCAATTCCACAGTTTGCTAATGAGATTGTGACACCACAATGGTTTCTGCTGTATATTGTTGAAATCCATGAGCAATTAAATTTCTATTCTCTGGGGACCGGAGAATGTAATACATCGTAACAAATACCTGCAATATAATTTTATGCACGCTGAAACATTAGATCTTTCGACCACCTATTAAAGATTGCAGACATTATTTATTAAAAATGTACACTATAACAGTCGTTTGATCAACATGCGAAATTAGCTGTACAACTGATTTTTTTCATTTAAAATTACTTCTGCTAAAAATTACAGTTGTCATAAATTTTGATATTAAAATCGTAAATAATAGTGAAATTAATTAATGAAACTGCGTAAAACTTCTGAACACCTTTTAAATATCTTAAGACCATTTAAAACATCTGATCAATTTTTTTTCGTTTATTGCTTAACATTCTTTCTTTTTTTTATTTGTATATTTTTCTCACAAATGTAGATTCATATTAAAATCCAAAACTGCATTCATTTACCACTGCAGCCGGTCTTGAACAGGGTGCCAGGCTTCTAAAGGACCATAACCACTTTTTGAAGACTTCAGCTACATTGTAAGCAAAGAATCAGTGACTCTTTTCTTCTTATGGACACTCCACTTCAAATCGATTAAATACTCTGTCTTATGCCCTTTGAGGCAAACAATTCCCTTGAGGACTTCCGGCCATGACAGATTTCAAATGCCCCAAGTGCCATCTGCTCTGCAACAAAACCACTCTCTAAAGTAACCCTCGTAAAAAACCGTTAGCTTTCCTATTAAATAAGGGTTTCTTTTTCCTCATTGCAGATTTTCGCTTTATTGTTCTAAGAGAAAATATTTTCAACTTTGATGGATGGTGCCAAATTCGATGTAGTTTTTCATAGAAGGAATAAAGACAAATAAGTATAATATTTATTTTCCGCTTTACATAATATATCAATTTTCTGAAGATAAATGGCTTTTATTCCATATTAATGAAAGAAACATTTGTTCCGCAATCCAAATATTTACCCATTCCATAAGAATTACTCTCTCTGTTAGGAAATAAGATATACATTTCGGAATAATTTTTGTTCGAGTTTATGCTATGCATTTTTGAATCATTGCTATCTTAGTTAGGTAGACTAAGCTTATTGATGGAATACGTGACCATGATATAAAATGTAAAGTCATTTCATTTAAAGATGGATTTTGTCTTGTATAGGACTACTTAAGAGCGTACTAAATGTGTTGGTAACTGCCTTTCACGACGAAGTTTTCTTTATTAACATGATGAATCTTATAGGTATTTCAGTTAATTGCTTCAAGTGTTTGCTCGTTCTATTTAATACAACACTTTTTCGTCAAAATAGCGTACAGCGGGGATATTTTATTTTATATACAATAAATTGTTTTCTTTCTTTCTCTTCTTTTAACTCCTTTTTGAAACATTGTACAAAGAATGTGCTTATGAACATACCATTTTAAAATGCATGCTGCGCACAGAAAAATATATCTTCTAAACAGAAGTAGTAAAAATTTCGGCAATTTCTTCGTTGAGATTTAGTCTAGAACAACTATTAATATTATTTGTATATTCTTCCTTTCATCGATAAAATAGTTTCCTATTTTAAAAAAAAATCGAAATGTTCAGAGGCATAACCAGAAGTTTCAGAATACAATTCGCATCATCCGGAGACTGAACTGAAATGAACAATCTATGTTTCAAAACGAAATTAAACAATTTAAAATCAACTTCGATATACCAACGATTAATCCTTATGTCCTTCCCTTAAACAATGAAGTAGTTGCTTATTAAAAAAATAACGAAAAGTTAAGAGTCATAAACAGAAGTATCAGAATACAATACGCTTCATCCTGAGATGAAAAACCAACAGGAACAATCTATGTTTGAAAACTAAATTAAATACTTTTAAAACAGCTTCCATATATAAATTCAGTCTGAAAATGACATCCTAGATAAAAACCATTTATCAGAAAAATGCCTATTTTCTTCAATTCCAATACGCCTTTTTAACATTTTTAGATTAAACATGCCTTTCTCCAATTTCTAGTACGATCATAAATCTTTGCAACTTTAATAATTTTTCCCTTAAATTTATCTTAGGTAAGAAGTATGTTTTATTTTTTGGCCAATTCGTTTGTCAATTCAATGAAATTGTTAGGGTGGTTCAAGGTTTCCTTTCTTTATACATCTGAGAATTGCAGAAATGAATAAAAATGAAAACGAAAGTAAGAAAACATTAATATAATTTCAATTCCATGTGTTTAATGGAAGTGTAAACTCCTAAGCTAGAAATTATTCGAAAAATACGAAATCAAGTGGGAATTTCTTAATAATGTTAATAATATGATACATACATGGACGTAGAAATTTCATATTGTTTAATAGAACAATGTTTGATAATTATTCGAATGAAAATTTGTTTGCCTTAGAGAAAAAAACCCTTATATAAATACTTTAAAAGGCCGGAGCACATTTTTTTCATAAATGATGAAAACTTTTCATTCTGGATTAGGAAAGATTGTATCAAATTTTTATTTACAATCGTCAACAATTCAACGGCAAAATTTTGATGAAAATGCTCGTTTTAAATCAGCCTGAATCCTAAAAACCATTTTTCGAATTGACTACGAACACAAAAATTCAAAAACGGAGGAAGCTAGATAAATGGAATTTAATAGGTGACCTTTATGCTAAAATTACACCTGATATTGAATTATGGATGAAATCCGTGAAAAAAAGAAGTCTGTCTGTCCGTCCTTGTACCTGTGAAAATAAATTAAAAACGCAAAAAGATAGATTGACATTCGACAGAACGTTTGTCTCTATAATTGCAAAATTGCGAGGATGAATCCAGAGAAAAGGTTACTAGGGTAATAAAAAATTACTTATTAACAATAGACTGAAAATACAAAAGAGAATTAGAGCCATACTTGCCGATCACTGTTCCCAACACTGCTCAGGACCAATAGTTTTACCCGACTTGGTAGAAATCCGTCCTTCCCATGGAGCCAATTCTCGGCATATGATTTTCACATCCTGTTTGAAGAGACCTTGTTTCCAGATAAGTGTTCAGCTTCAATTTCGGAAAATGGAAATAGTCACTGGGTGCCAAAATCTGGACTGTATGGGGAGCTCTATACTTTCCACTTGCTTTTTTGCAGGAATTCCTGACTGGCATGTCATGCAGGAGATGACACTATCACTGAACATGCCAGGACATTTGCGTCGAATGAGCTGAAACCTTGTAGAAAGTGGCACAAGGGAACTTTCTACGTCTTGCCATTTCAATCGCTTTGTCCTCAAGAAACTAACACTACCTACCAGCACTTAATCAACTGCAAGACACTAGCACCATCTGTCCTCCACTCTTGGGGAAAATATTCCTTCTAATAGATTACGAATGCAAATGATGGTGCTTGTAAACTTTTTTTTGGATGATTTCTCGCACATAAAATTTTGAATAAATCGGCAAAGATCCAACTTTTGTCTGTCTTCAAGTGTATGCAAGCGATTACTCTCTTACATGCTAGATAAATGAAATTCGGAATCTGGATCTTCACACTCAAAGTATAAATTTCTACCAAATTTCAGATCTAGTCGTTCAACGAGGGGTCCAATATACTACACCATTCTCTTTACTATATTAGGTAGCTAATCACAAAACGTGCCATAATGTATGAATAGCTCCTGTTAATTTATAGTTTCGTTAATGAAATATAGTTTCATTCTTACATTTTAAAAATTCAGGTGATTCCTAGAAATTTAGAACAACACTTATGACGTTATTACATGTATTTATAATACATTTTTACTATGTTAAATTTGAACATTTTTCTCCATAAGAATACTATTTCAATTTTTTTTACAGAATTTTGATTAGATTCTTCGTTACTATTATTTTTTAAGGAAGATATTTTTCAGTAAGCATCATATTTCAATTCAATCGCATTATTTTCAATAGTCACAATCTAAAAGACGCAAACATATTCTTTAACTTGAACTAAAAGAACGAAATTGATATCTTTTTCTATCTTGTGGTTGAAGTATAAATAATCTTAATGAATGCATTAAATAAATATTGATAGATTAGACAGAAAATGTGTTTTCTGTTGCGGGTATATCCAAATAGAATGTTAAGAATTCTTTAAGTTTACAATTAATTGAATAAGCCAAGCTGATAAAATACTATAAGTTTTTGAAGAAGGAAATCTTTACTAATTGTTTGGTTAGTGAAAGAGGATTTTAAAGGTAAAATGTCGTCGGAAAATGCTATGCAAATTAAAGTAAACAGAAATTTCTCTCAGAAAATAAAATTTTGAGCATTAAAGGTAATGTATTGTTTCAAATGGTCACATTCCTTCTTTTATGAACTGAATGTAAATATAAAAAAGCATTTTAGCAAGTATTTTGTTACCAGACAATTCCTTTACTCTTATATTATCAAATTACTTCTGTAAAAAATTCTTATGAAATCTTATAAATGTTTCAAATATCTTTATAATCGTTTGAGCATAGGAAACATGCATTACAATTCGAAATTCTTAAGAATAAAAAAATTAAAAGTGCATATTATTAATTAATAATTAATTCTTCGACGAAAAACTGTTTTTCAAACGTTGTGTTTATTTAAATGTATTAATTAATTGCAAGATGCTAAAAGTATTTTCTGAAAATAAAATAATGATTACATTACGAAACTGTAACTTCTTTATATGAATATTTGAAACAAAAAGGGAAAAATAGAAGGAAACCATCAATTTTCATATAAGAAAATGACAGAAAAAAATTATTAATTAGCAAATGAAACTTTATACTGTTCATTAAACTTTGAACTTTTAAATATTATGATTTTCATATTATGCACTGAGCGTGAGATCAGAGTAATTAAATTCTTCTAAGAATCAGAATTTTTATTTTAGTTTTCTTTATAGAAATTTGCATTTCGTAACACACTCCCAACCGTATACAACTAATTAATTATTTTCTTACAACTGTCGGTGTGTTTTATTGTTGTGACTTTGTTGCAAGTAATATTTTACTAAGAATTAAGTTTCAGACATGGAAAATAAACGCAATTGTTATACCACTTATTTTTGCTTTTGAAGATTTTTGAAGTGTATTTTTAATGAAAAATTTTCAGACAGTAGAATTTTAGCGTTATCTTTCCAAATTGAGAAATTATAATTTTGATATCGTTATTTGAAATTTTATTCTCACGCACTCTGGATACTTTTTTGTTAGTAAGAATTTTGAATTACATTAATTTGTATTTTGTTATTATTTTATATGAGTTTCAAGAAATGCAGTAAAAATGCAAATGATTAATTAGAAATAGAATTTGTATAGAAAATCCGATGAGAATTCAAGTCATTTATAGAAAACATTATAAAAGAAATAGTCTTAGTCACAAGTTTATTACTCATTTCTGAAATTACGCTTCCAGATTTAAATATAATGATATTTTTTATTTAGATTGTGCATATTGCGTTAATGAATGCTATTAATAAAAATGAATTTTATGCTATTGTATTGTATAATATCATTTTATTTCAGCATTTACGTGAAGAAAAATTGATTTGTTTAAAACTGGATCGTGTCCTTTCGGTGGTAACTTTTTTATGTGATACTTCTACTCATTTTTTTCTTTAAATGTAAAATCATAATGAAATTCAAAAATTATAACGATGTTTTAACTTTTATGACTTTTGCGTCTGAATATAATTTCCTTACTTAATTTGACAATTCTCGCTCTTCTTTTGATTTAGATGCCTTGGATTCAAAAACTAATGGTAAGAACGCAGTCTATAATAAAACACGATCAGATGGTAATTAAAAAACGACAAAAAACTGGTAGATAATAACGAGTGGGAGCTCATTTTATTGTTATTTATTAAAGGGAATGTCTTTTTAATGTTATTTATTGAATACTATTTTCCCAATTTCAATTAAAAAGTTACGTGCTTCAGTTTTAATTTTGCTTGGGGTAAATAACTTAATTGGATCAAGTTTCACCTTTTCAATTCTGTTCATTCTAGTTAGTTTGCATATTTCAGTTTCCCGAAAATAAATTTTGGATGTAGAATTTTTCTCCCTTTTTTCCTGTCTTCTGAATTTTCTTGTCCTCAATCTCAATGAGGGTCTTTGAGATTAACTCAACAGACATGCAAGTTGGAGGTATCTGAAACATACATATTACAGAAACTCTTGAACTTCCTACAGTCTAATTAATTTCAGTTTCTCTTAGATACCAGAATCACATAACATCGCTTCGACAGTTGTTTTCAAAAGAACTGCTGGATGTTTTGCAAAAAGATGACTCAACAATTATTAGATATATGGTTGTAATATAGTGGTTTTGCTATGGAAACTTCTTTCTATGATGGAAATCAGGATATTTCACTCAATAACTCAGTCTAGGTATCTATCTGTTAGTATTAGACGTGGATGATAGGTTTTGGTTTGAATAAATTTAGATATTTGATTAATATAGAAAGCAGTTCAGAGATATAAGTTTCGAAGTATTGCATTAAAGCAAGTGATTACAAAAGAATTAAATACAGGGTGTCTCGGAACTCAACGTACAAACTTGGAGGGAGAAGCAGACAACATAGACAGAACGCCGCCCCATGACCCCGTTCCTGATGCCATTACGGCAACCGAACCGGTTATGGACATGGGAAAACAATATAGACAGGACACATAACCATAACCACAGTCACCCCGACCTGCCTAGGCATACGGGAAATCTGAATGATGGCCGTTGCAATAGAAACGAGTACTGAGGTCGGGTCCTAATGGCCAACACAGCCTCACGGCCCAACCCCTCCCGTAGGAGGTACGTACTATCACTGGAGGGGGGACAGCGCCCCCCCATTTCTGTAACCCTAGGCGGGCGAGTTCCTTCATATGAAACCTGAGCAACTCATCCACATTTCGTGGTGCCCACTCATCAGTAGGGTAAAGACAGGACACATAAGGAAGCATGGTCGGAAATGGATAGATGGTGCATGACCTCTCAAAGTCAGCCTATGAGGGTGTCTCATTGCACCCCTAGATTGAGTGCAATCAACATGAGTTGTCTCACCATCACACAGTTGGCCGATATACACTTTGTGTATGGCCTAGCTAATGGAAATGGACGCGCTATTTTATTCTTGTATCGGGAAAGATTTCCCACGATGCTCGCGCCAAATCACCAAATGTTTGCTCATGTGTACCGGAACCTGTCTGAACATTGACACCTCAGAGAAACGATGGAGGATAATGGGTGGCCGCGATCAACAGTATTGTAAGACGACATGTTGGATTCTGTGGACCAAAATTCCAGCTAATGGTCCCGTCACACTATAACCTAAATCACCTGGTTTATCTCCTCCTGATTTTGGGGGAAGAGGTGCCTCTGAAGAACTGTTCTCTCTTCGAAGCGCAAATAGATTCTAAGATGGACCTGATGGCACAAATCGTCATCGTTGCTGCTATAATTCGAGAAATGCCCGGTATCTTTGAGGAAGTCATGCGGTGTAGACGTCATGCGTGCATCAATGCCAGTGGGCAAAATCTTCAATAATTCCTGTGATTCTTGCTACTATTATTGTACTCTTTTATGGGATAATAAAACGCTTAGCACCACTTTTCATATTGTGTTCTTACTATACATTTATGTCTCTTTATCACTTAATTGTGGCATTTCCGACCGTGCTTTCCTATCTGAGTAGGATTTTTATCGATGTTCTCTACCTACCCTCTAAGTTTGATGTGGAGATCCGGGACACCCTGTATAAGTTAAAAAGCTATTCGTTTCGAAGGAATTTAAATTTAAAGCTCAGCCTTAAGGCAGATGAATTTTTTTCAGAGTATTTTTTATCCATGAAAACACATATTATCAATTTACAATAAACAGAAAAATTACCACCCATTACGTCTTCTCCCTAAGGTATCGGTGAAAAGGACAACTATTAAACGATTTTTTTCCTTTGAATACTGAAAACAAATTGTTCATATAAAAATACGAAAGTGATATGACAAAGGTGGTGTCATAATGTTGGGAAGGAAAGGAGTGTGGTTAATTTGCCTTACAAGGGCAACTCTCATTTATCCTATTTAGGGATTGTCCTACAGAGGAAATTCATTCATTTCATTTTAAAATTATATTCATATCTAATTTTAAAATAATGCGTGTACTAGTATCATCGATTCTACAGCTTCACTTGGTGTTTCATAGTTTTCCTTCTCTGTCTGTTTATTAATTTAGAAGATACATTATAAAATTAATAGATTAAGAAGTTAATGGTTCTCTAAATTAATTTCTAATTGTTCTTTAAAATTTCTCTAAGACTCCTCTTACCTCTTTTGAAAAATTACTTTAACAAAACTATGTCAGAATAATTTATAAGGTAAAATATGGTTGAGTCTAAAAAAGTATGGAGATTGTGGATTCAAATCAGTTTGCTGACCATCAAACCTCCTGTAATCAGTTTTTCCAGCTCTCCAGCCGTTGTCTTATTCTTGGTACCTGTCATATGCAAATATTCGTTGTTTAACTATAACCACATGTTCTGTCGCACGTTTAAAATTAATTATATATATAGGTATCTTGTGTAGTAATTCTTCAGTATCTGTTCCAATATCATCGATATCTGTAGCAATATAATCAGTGTCTTTTCTAGTTCAGTATTTCTAGTATTATTCGGCAGTCATAGCTTCTGGGGGGTTGACTGTGCATAGTATTTAATCATCCTTGGTAAATCACAGATAATTGTGATGGAATAAAATTGTCTGTATACTGTTCAACATACGTCGGTCATACTTTCGGAAAGCATATACAACATAGTCACGGAGCATGGTAGCATGATAAATTTCATGCAGGCTAATCTACGCTAGGCAGCATATACAGAACAATCACAGTAAAGAGCGTCGCAGTTGAAGAGCTCTAACCTCGGAATAGACTCTCAAATTTCCTTGTAAGGAAACATCCAATACCTCGACAACCGCAAACAACTCTTTTTAAAGAATGCATGTTGTCCTGTTCTCTGAATGAGGGCTTTATTGCTTCCTCATTGTTTGTCCATCCAACACATCGGCAAATGCAGACAACTCTTTTTGAAGAATGCATGGTTTCCTCAGCTCTGAATGAGGGTTTTATTTCTTAGTAGCAAATACTGACATTCATAGGGATCATCACTTCTTTAGCAGTCATACCAGTAGTAGTTTCAAGGTTATAACCAACCTGGATTTTACAATTTTAAGCGATTATGCATCTGATACTCGTTAAAAAGAGTGACCAGCGGTCACTCAGCAGGAGTCTGACCCTGCCTGCCTTTTACTTTTTCCTATACTAAATATACAAAGAGAAATTAGTGTAACCACGATGTGATTACTAGTGTGAGATGATGAACTGGTGCAGCAATTCTGAACCTGTGGGGAGCGCCCCCTAGGGGGCGTGATAACAATAAATGGGGAGCGCAATCATATTGAAAAAAATATTATTAAAAAAAGAATATTTTACTGAAAGAAAAGTGAAACAAAATACATTCTGACATAATAAAAAATAAAATACACATTTACACTGATATAATACGCTTATAAATAGGAATGTACCAGTACTGCACAATGTATTTAATAATTAACTTATCAATACTAAAATAAAAACAAGTTTATTAATATTAGTGATTCCTCTCGACAGACTTCTCGCGAAGCCTCTATAATGTACGATATGGTGGACGTAAGACAGAGCAATAGAGACTAAGATATAATAAGAGAGAACAATTCTGGTTTTGTGAATGCAACGGATCGGTGTTGCAAAATATAAATAAATTTTCTTATTCTTGGTAATTTGTAATTAAGGTCGTAGTGTAACTTTAGCTTCGAAATACCAAAAATACATTATTATTGTATACATTGTTATTTTATGAGTTGGGGAGGACGCGATGAAAATTATGATTGAAAACTGTGCTGCAAATACTCAAAGGTTGAGAAACACTGAACTAGTGCTTCCACGATTCAGACCTACCAGTGTCCGAAAACACTCTTTGTGGAATTGTATCTATATTTCGGACTGTCTGTCTGTACAAACGCTAACTGAAAAATGCAATTAGAAAGATAGTTTAAATTTGACATGTAACGTTCTCTCCAAAATTGCAGACATTTTTTCCATCATATTTCCGTCAAAGGGGGCCATTCTGTCACCATGTGAATATGATAACACAAAAACACAACGAGATGAAGTGATGGCATTTGACATATTATTTTAAATGAATTGTAGAAGTGTATCAAATTTTGGACCAGGTCCGTCAAAAGATTTACTGTCTGTCGGTCTATCTATTCGTATGTTTGTGAATGCGATAACTCAAAAACTCAACATTTTAGGCAACTGAAATTTGTAATATAATCTTTATACCACGATGACAAGTTTTTAACAAATTTTGGACTCAATTTCCCAAAGGTAAGAGGTTCAAAGACAAACTCGATTCTGTTCGGTTTACTATGAAGTTTAACAGAAAACACGCTGTATAGTGTACGTATATGAGAACGTGAGAACGAACCTAAAGTTACGAATCTATATTATGCTGTTTCGAATCTAACCAGTACCTGTCGGCTGCATGGCTGATGTTTTAGGATTACCATGATATAATAACTCTAAACTTCCCTTTCAGGCATTGAAAAATTAAAATTAAAATTTTCTAGGCGTATTTTATTTAAGTGTAAGTCAAAATTAGTGGGTAAAGTGGAATAAAAACAGCTACGCACCGAAGGTTGAGAGCCTTAAGCTCGTATGATCCGTACAAAAAACACATCTTCGGCGCGAGAAAGTCAGGTGGAACACCCCTCCTGGTTGAAAAAAATGGAGAAGGGCCACAATGATGCTTAAAATGCTTTCATTTTCCTTTTCTTTATGTCGTCCCGAATTGGGGTTTTTGATTATAGGTTTTCTGATGACCCCGAATTTGAAGAGCAAAGATAATGCTGTTAGAGAAACCAAACATTGATCAATGTCAAATAGTTTCCTTATGCCAAAAATTGGTTTCAAGAAAGTTCTCGAAATCTTCGCCAACGATAGCCGTAGAGATAAAGGCAACTTATTGGAAATGAAATATCAGCCTTTGGCATCAGGTTTGAAAGGGCGATTTTTGATTCTAATCAAATTGTGAACTAGCAGTCAGATCCCCAACTTTCGTGGCCTGTCTCCATAAGCTAGAGTTATTTTTCTCTCGATGTATACGTTTGCGAAAATGAAGATGTCCCAGGTAACTCCATTAATCATTGTACTTCAGTTCTTAAATTCATTTTATATAGACGAACTTTCAAAACTCATCAGACCTAATTCACCAATATTTAAAATATAACCGAGAATTTCGATGTGCGCATTCTTGTATAATGAATAAATATGTTCAGATTAGTGAAAGATGACAGTGCTCATACTGCGAATTTCGCTAACTGCATGTTATTAATTTTCTTTCCTAAACAATATCTCAAACTCTGTAAAACATGGATTAAAAATCGACGAAAAGGAAACAAAGATTAAGAATAGTAAAATTCTGCAAAAATGCGTTACGATAGAATAAAACAGATGAAAATATCTTTTATTCTACTTTATGTGTAGTGGTGACTGTCGTTGGAAAAATTAGTCATAAAATGCCAAAAGATTGTTGTAGGAAAGAAGTTAAAAAAATCATTTATATAGATTTTGAGTTCAGAAAAGTAAAAAAAATCTACAATATTCGAATAAGCATTTAAGAATTTATCGTCATTCATTCTAATCTAAGTATAATGGTTAAAAATGTTGGAAATATTAATGATAAAATGCCAAAAGAGTATTAGAAGGAGAAAGCCGACACATCCAGTTTGTACTGGGATATAAACCAACATATAAATTTTTGAGAGAAAAGCGTAGGGCAATTCTACAATGTTCGAATGTATTTATTTACCATTTTTATCGATTTCATGTAATAAAATCGCACAGAGAATGAATTTCAGATGTCGGAGTCTTATCTTATGTCTGTCTTATGGATGTCTTTCTTATTTCCTATTAGATTTCAATACACTAAATAATAACTTATTTGAACTACAGACTTTAAATCTAAAGTTCATTTTTAAACTTATGTCATGTATTTGCCTCGCATACTTGTCTAAAAGTATTGCTTGTTGAATGGTACTGCATTCACATATCGATTACATTCTTTAAATATTTTATTATTACTGATAATTTGAAATATCTAACTTAAATTCATGAGATTATTTAGAACTCTTAAAAATATGGCTCATTGCCGTCTTTTACTTTATGCATTGACAATAAATATTTCCTAAAATTGCAGGAAAAAGGACCTCAAAGTTTAGATAATTAATTTAACCACCTTACCGATTTAATTAATTTTATAGGAAGAGAGATGAATCCTAAGCGTAACAAGTAGTCATGAAAAATATATAAATAAATAAAAAAAAGTGTAGCGAACTAGGTTTTCTCACTTTTAATTTAATTGCCATTTAACTGCATTCTTCCTTTACAAAAACACTTCACAAGCATTACAGAGCAGTTAAAATTTCATCCTTGCTTTAAAGTTTCACAGCCTGCTTATACTCTGTTGTCACATGGGGTTAACAATATACATCCTAACAGCATGGAGTTGTGTATACTGTACAATATACGTAAGCAGAAATTTTATTTTTCAAAAAATAAAAACCCAGAAAGATAATTGGATATCTGAATTATTTTATTTTAACGGAGCTTTACATTGAAAAAACATTTATATGACATCACATTTTGAATTTAAAGCAGATATGGTTAATTAAACCCACAAATCTATGAAATAAGTCGTATAAAATTATGCTTACTTCTAGTGGTAACATTCGCAAGCAGAGATTAATTTAAATTATTCTAGGGTATATGATGCTCTTTGTCCTGTTATTGTCAATCCCGTATGAATTCTTTATCCAGTAATTTGCAGATTAATAAATTTGTGTGAAGAACTTAACTGAATGTTTTTTACAGTGATTTGAGTGATTTCAGTGAGTTAGTACTTGAGCTTAAAAGTTAATATATTAAACTTTTTTTCAATATCTAAAAATCTGAGTAACAATTTGAGGTTTAATTTCAAGAAATATTCTTAATTTGTTAAATTAACTACTTTTAGCTAAAAAAAATGTTACTTTTATGGTATAAAAATAAATGAACCACTACTTTGTTAATGAGAATACGCCTAGAAGAAATCGCAATTGAAGATGCAATTAATATGCAAAGTATAATTCAAGATAGAATATTCTTATATCATATCGTCTGTATGTTTTTGGAACAAAACGGAGACATCTCATCATCTCAATGTAATCGTTTGTGTCGCACTTCAAGAGCATTTCTCCAATTTAATTTTGGAATTCATTTCACATCCTGGAGAAGAAAGAAAAGAAATGCCATCATAGCGCAACAAAACGTTGCATGCGCATTTACGTTTGTAGTGTGGAAGTGACATCATGTAAATTGACATAATTATAAACAGTCTTTTGCTCGTAAATACGTGAAATAAAAGAGTGGTTTTCATTTCAAGAATTTGGCAGTAATATTTAAACATTAACGTAACAACCATTGTATTAAAAAATACAATAAAAAGAAGTAAAATTATTTATTAAGACAAATATAATTTTAGCAGAAATTAAGAGTTTAGAGAAAATACAAGTTCTTATATCAAATGAAGTCATGAAAGTTTTACCGAAATATAAAAAATATTTAATAGAATGCAAATAAACATAATCGAGAAACATATCAGCATTTGATCTTAAATCACTAATATTCTGAAAAAATTTATCTTTACATATATTCTATCTATGCTTTTACGAAATCTTTCTCTTTTCAATGAAAATAAAAGAGAAAATGGACAAATTAACTTAAAATCTCCACAAATAGAGATTCTAATTAAAAATTTATGCTTACTTGGAACTTTTTCTGTCATTTTAAAGCTTTGAATAATTAAAGTGTTTTTATTCTTATTCTATAAACCAGACATGGGCAAACTACGGCCCGCGGGCCAACTCCGGCCCGCCGGAAGGTTTTATCCGGCCCGCGGATAGAATTTTAATTTGCCGGTCCGACGGAAATTAAAAGAAAATATGATTTATATATCCATATCCTTTTCTACTTTGTTTAAATATTATTTTTTTCTTCCTTTTTTTCAAAGGACTGATGATCTTTTTACTTTCTCTATTTTTGTTCTACAAAACAAAAATCGACGGAAATAGCAAGCACAGACAGTGTTGGCGCCAGTGCGTCTGCCTTTCGCTCGCGCCCTCTGGTTGTAATGTTCTTTTTTATTTGATTTATTGATGGTATTTCCGGTTTCATTTCTGTTGAAAATCATTCTGTTCTTCACATTCAACCACATCGCAACGATGTGTTTCTGTACATTACTCGCAGTGCATATTCTATAGAAGCTATCAATAAACAGACAGCTTTCAATCGGTAAAGTGTTAAAAGCGGAAATTCTTTGTTAGCAATGAAGCTGTAGCAGTCTTCAAAGAATATAACATTTCCCGTCATTTCACATCTAAGCATAAGAATTCCAATTACGAAGCAATGTCCGAATATGAAAGAAAACAAAATGTAGAAAGTCTTTGTAAAAAATTATCAGGCCGACAAAATTGTTTCAAGAAGGTAAACACTATCCAAGAAGCAACTACACATGCAAGTTACATTGTAGCATACAATATTGCTAAAAATAATAAAGCTCTCAGTGATGGGGAGTTCGTTAAACAATGCTTGCTCCAAGTTTGTGATGTTTTATGTCCAGACAAGAAAAATAATTTTCAGACTGTAAGCTTATCTCGAAAAACGGTGACTTCTAGAATCGGAGCCATCGATAAAAATTTGACATCACAATTAGAGTTAAAGATTGGCCAATTTAAATTTTGTTCCATAGCTATGGATGAAAGCACTGATATAAATGATACTGCTCAGTTAGTATTATTTATAAGAGGTGTTGATGAGAACTTTGAAATTACCGAGGAACTGGCGTGCATGCGTTCTTTAAAGGGAACTACAAAGGGATATGATATTTTTCGTGAATTTCAGGAAGGGCGTTTAACTTTGAAAGTGCCTATAACAAATATATGTAATATTACGACCGATGGAGCACCAAATATGACAGGGAAAAAATCTGGATTTCTTGGATTCTTTAATCAAAACTATCCCGGGAACAATGTTGTTTTTCTACATTGTGTTATACATCAAGATGCTCTGTGTAAATCTGCATTGAATATGAAACCCGTGCTTGATGCAGTCGTGAAGCTTGTAAATACTATTCGATCTCGTGGGCTTACTCACAGGCAATTTCGAGATTTTCTTCAGTCCGTGCAATCTGAACACTCTGATGTACTGTATTACACGAAAGTAAGGTGGCTTAGTGTTTTCGAGCACGTTTGGCAGCTGAAAGACGACATTGTGTCGTTCTTCCATGAGAAGCAGTGTTCTGTGGAGTGCGAAATGTTAGAAGATACAGAATGGCTTTCGGACTTTGCATTTTTCACAGATCTTCTTTGTCATATGAACAACTTGAATGTCAAGATGCAAGGGAAAAATCAATTTATTGACGATATCTGGGCCCATCTCAAAGCTTTTAAACTAAAACTTAATCTGTTTGCTGGGCAGCTAGCTAAGAATGACTTGTCTCATTTCTCGAGGTTAAATTCAATACCCTCAGTAAATGAAGAGAAGCTTAAGAATTATGAAGATGGCTTGAAAAAACTGCATTTTGAGTTCGAACGCAGATTTCAAGATTTCAGTGCCATTCAAACAGAATTGGATATTTTTACCATGCCTTTCAACGTAAATTGTGAAGCAGTGAAGTCATATTTGCAGCTTGAATTAATTGAGTTGCAATCTAACAATCATCTCAAGCAGTCGTTTCTAAATATGCCAAAGTTAGAGTTTTACAAATCATTATCGAAAGTAAGTTTCCCAAATTTAATATCTCACGCCCAGAAAAACAGTGCTATGTTTGCTTCATCTTATATATGTGAACAAGTGTTTTCAACTATGAACCTTAGAAAGAATTATTTCAGAAGTAGACTGACAGATGAGAATTTAGCCTCGTTCCTTAGAATCAGTACATCTCACTTCGAACCTCAATATAAGGAACTTTTAAAAATGAAATCGCAATTTCATTCATCTCGTTAACATATTTAATTGTAATACTTGTATATTGTTTTTAAAATTTTAGAAAAATTTATCTTGGCCCGCCAAACTTTTTTTTTTCGATTTTTTGCCCGCGATCGAAAAAGTTTGCCCATCCCTGCTATAAACTAACTAGTTAGTTCATTAACTATTACGATAACTATTCTATAGTTAGTTACTAATTCTGTAAGTAGATAATGTTTAATAATTCTATACACTTTTGACGAAACATTCCTTTACGATCTTCGTCTACTTTCAGAACAAAAGTAGTTTATTGAAAGAATGTATTTCCTGTCAAAGCCTTTGAATGTAGGGAGCTCAACGTCTTATCATACCATCTCATCATCGCATCTTTTCCTCAAAATCCCTCTCTTGACATCCCTGCTAGGGCTTTTTATTCCTCATCATAAACTTTTTTTGGCGAGTATATTGATCTGGGGTGAAGGATAATGCGTAATAGATAGAACGACATTATTGCTTCCAGTTTAAGAAGATTATTGTTATTAGTTTTCCAGATAAAATATTTCCTCTATTATCTTACATCCTGTAAGGAACAGAGGCTCTCTAGCTATAATCCTTATTTATCATCTGGATCGTTTCAAAATCAAATAAAATATAATTTTTTTTTATAGTTTGACGTGATGTACGTCTAATTAAATTTTAGAACGGAGTGAATGTATATTTCTACTGTAAAAGAAGTAAAATGAATTCACTCACGAATTCATATCATGAAATTATAATCATGGCTAGTTAGTTTTATGTGTTGATTCATCATATTTAATTGTGTTGTTTTATAAAAATTGGTATCATATAATCATGATTAGTTTAGTATTGAGAGGATAGATGGTTTTATTCTTAAAATTTTTAAAAAAGACACCAGGGTGGATTCGTTGCATGAAATTACAATCAGGGTTATTCATTATTCCTTGGCTCTAATATATGTAAATGTATGCACGCTAAATCTGGATGGTCTAAAAAGTTCCAAAAATTAAGCAGAGAGAAACAAACTCAAATACTCCCTAGTACAATTATAATTTAATCATCGTATAATATTTCATCAGTAGTCGTGATGCACATTAGGTACAAATGTAAAGTGTTTTAAGACTGCAATAATTATTAAGAATTATCATAAATGCGCCAATGTCGCTTTAATTAATGTATGTTAGTTAAATATTTCTCTATCAAAGAAAAGTAATTGTTCTATACTTTTATTTATTTTGACTTGTTTCATGCTTGTATAGATGGAATTTTGCAGTGGATGTTTTACTCACTTACTGTGAAATGCGATTGCTAACATAATTTCTTTGAAGATAATTCAATATATTTGAACATCTCTTTCTAAATATTTAAAACTTTTACTTAGGGCGGTTAAAATAAAATTAACACTATAAAAATATACAAATTTAGATATTAAACACGTTACCATAATCTTTAATCAAATGTCAAATATCGATATAATTTTAAAATTTTAACCTCAATTATCAATAAAACCGTCTCGAATCTTTGAATTGTCATTTCACAATAGCTATATTACCTAAATAGCAGAAAATGATATATCTGGCTTATATGAACACATCAAACATAAATAAAAAAAACCATATATAATGCAAATAAAAAATTTAAAAGTTTGAAAATTGAGATGTTTTCATTAGGTGGAAATTATGTTCAGAAAAGCATTGCTTTATGCGATAAAACTAGTCGTTATTACTGTCTAAATCATACAGACTCTAAAAATATCTTTTCTTTATTAACAATTTCATATTGCTCTAAAACAAATCGGTTTACTTCTATCTAAAAGGAACCGTGTAATAACTGATAAAAGAAGCAAATTTGTTTCCAATTTTTTTAAAAAATTTTAATTTTATTTATTTCATATCATGTAAATACTTTTATAATGACCTAGATCTCTTTAATAATGCATAAATATTTGAGTTAAAATTTTTTTTAGCAAATAGCTTTGCCTTGAAAGTCAAATTTTAATTGATTTCTATATTAAATATCAATATATTTTATTCTCCAAATTTATACCTCAATATTGAAAATATAAAAAATACCATAATATCGTGAACTAATAAATAGTGAATGGAGGTAATCCATCTTGATTCCAAAAATATTTGTTAATGAGTGGTTCAAAGAATATAGCGCGATCTTTTGATACAAAATTATTGATTAAAAATTGTCTCTTTTGCTTCTCTTCTGTTAGAAAATGAATTTCTTTTCGATATTTTAAAAGCTTTATTTAAAAAGAAACAAATCTTTGAATAATTTGGTCTTTGAGAAGCTACAATAATGTTTTAAATTGGAAAGTGATTGCTGATTATCATTATTTCCGTTTAAAAAGTACATTTACTTCAGCCAGTAATCTCAGCGTGATATACATAAGAGAGATGAACATCATCTCTTGATAAAAGTATTGATTTTAGAATAATTTTCGGTATTACAAATATCGTGTAAAGCTTAATATTTTTGTTCAAGAAAAAAGTATGAGAGAGAAATTTATAGTCTGAAATTAACAATACAAAATTTAAAAAAGAATATTTAAAAAACTAACAAAACAAACACATATCATTTCGTAAAATATAAGATATTAAGTGAGAGGTAAATAGATGATCTATTTACTATGTTTGTACAACCATTTAAAGAAAATCGGATAATCATTCATATCGTTCAAGAATAGACTTTCATATTTCAGTTTGTACTGCAATACATATTTATGTAAACATTTACATTCCAATAGAAAGTTTTGTATTGATCAGTGAGAGTTTGCTAAGGTCCGTTATTCCAAGCTATCGCTTGAAAAATAAAAGAAATAACACTTTTTTCCACTTTAACTGTATTCATAATGCTTAGCTTTTTTCATTTGGTTTATAATTTATAAATGAATTTTATAAAAGAGAAGTACGAAAAGTTAATAAAGCATGGCTTTACTTTAATCAAATTCAATTCAAAGATTTAATCAATTCAAAGATAACCTATTTGATGAAATTTATGCTATAAAAGAGGTTATCTGATTAACTACCAGTTAAAATAGTTTTGGTTAGAATCAGATGATTTATGAAAAAAATATTTAAGTTTTTATGAGCCATAATTTGAACAAACTTATTAATTACATTTTTACAATTTCGAACCGTAGATAATGAAAAATTTTTGTATCAAATTGAATACATTTATTAAATTTCTTTCTTAATAGTTAAAGAGAAACTCAAATAATGATTTGTAATTAACTTTCAAATAACTTATTAGTTGTTTAACTTAACTTTTTAATTTAATAGCTTATTGAAATATTTCTGGTAAAAATTTAATGTACAACTTTATTTCAAGTGCAATGTTTTTATTACACTTATCGTTAAATAAAAAACACGATTTTTAGAATTTCAGAAATTTTTAATAGAATGCATATTTTTCTTCAGTAAGACACGTAATGAAATCTTTAATTGTCAATTTTATTAAAAGTATTTAAAGTAAGAAAAAATTTCTTTATATGAACTACATATGAGTAAAAGTTTTCTTTAGTCATTGACGGCAACATTAAAATGTATTTTAAAGTATCATTGGTTTCTTTTTTATAATGGGTTGATTAATTACTCTACCAACAAACAAAATACAATCTAAAAATATATGAAACATAAATAAAATAATATAAGTTGTGTTGATAAGGTAAGAAAAGTATGTGAATAACTTAGTTTTTATCATTTATATAATGTTTTCATAATTATATCGAACTGAATAATAAATATTCATCATTACGTTATGTGTCATTTCGCTTAAAAAACTTCTTCGTTAGCTATGTTTTTATTAATTATATACTTATTTAACGAAAATATTTTCATCCATTTCTCTTCAAGCAGCATTTTAACCTATGTAACTAATATCTTAAAAAGTTATTGTCTCATTATTAACAGAGATGGTTACTCCAAGATAAATCTCGAACGATAAATTAATTTTTTTTTTCTATTGATCAGAAAATAACAAAAATTCTTTTTACTATGAGCTGGAAATATATTTTCTTCAATCAGGGTGTGAGTGTGTAACAGTTGTTTCTACTCTCAATTTCTGAAATATTTTTTTCAGATATTTGTAAAATTTAGAAAAAATTAGAATAATAAAAGTAAGTAGGTTTCGCTGATTTTTTTTAATTTTTAAAGAGGAATGAGTTTATTTAGCACACAGAATATCAGACAAGTAAAGCTTTTTTTTATTTAAAGTGTTCATTTAACCAAACAATGCATTTTTATTAATAATGCCGTTAGGAAAATCAATAGTTCTGCTACATGTTTTTAATATACAAAATAATGTTATATTTATCCTTTTGGGTTTTATTATGCATAGAAATCGATAGGAAATATATCTTTAAAAGTGCCTTTTAATGAAAATTGCTTATAGACCTTCCAAAGCGTGGGACAGTGGAAATAATAGTGGTAATGCATGTACTGATAGCACATGTACGTGGTTAACATTGTACTGTCCGTCAAAAAAATGTCTGAGCCCTTCTTAAAGATCACTCTTCATAAATATTAAAATCAAGTAAAATATATCATTTAAATTTGTAATATATCCACTTTAAATATATGTGAACAGCTTTTCTGTAAAGACCGTCTTCATTCTTCCTAACCTTTTATCTACACTTAATTTCTAAACATTGCGAAATGTCAAGATTTTAGGTAATTCGACACAAAAACGACCAGAGAAATCCGCGAAAAAAGATGAAGAGTTACCTTAATTTATACAGAGGCAGAAAATAAGTCTGTCTTATAACGTTTCTTTTACATTTTATTAGTTAATTCAACATTTTAGCGGTTCTTTAAAAAATGTTAAGATATGAATCCAAGTTTTTATTTTCATACTAATATATAGGAAGGAAATTAAGAAAAATCATTCATTAAAATATCCATATAATATGCAAGATTCAGAAAATTAAATTGATATTTTCCAGCCCAGTTCGAATTACATCGCCTATATCTTTAACTCATCTAATATGCTTTTGTTTTAATTTTTTAAAACTGTATGGAAGCAAAAAGGATTTTGATATATTCTGATCAAGCTTTATGCTAGACCTTCAGAGTGCTTTTCAAGACATTTTTCAAGAACTTTTTAACAATCTGATTTCTCCATGTTGCTCGTGGGATTTGGACAGCCAACATTCCTACGATACTCCTTTAGAACATAGCGCTTACGACTATTTTATCATGAAAATTTAGACTAAGGAAATCAATTTATAAATTATATAGCAATGCTACCGTGAAAGACCGAAATTTGGAGAATGTCGACTTTCACCGGTGAATGTCAACATTCACATAGTAATGTCACCGGTGAATGTCAACATTCACATTTGTAGAATGTCGACTTTCACCGGTGAATGTCAACATTCACATTTGTAGAATGTCGACTTTCACCGGTGAATGTCAACATTCACATTTGGAGAATGTCGACTTTCACCGGTGAATGTCAACATTCACATAGTAATGTCACCGGTGAANGTCAACATTCACATAGTAATGTCACCGGTGAATGTCAACATTCACATTTGGAGAATGTCGACTTTCACCGGTGAAAGTCGACATTCTCCAGTTTCGGTCTTTCACAGTAACAGCAATATATATTAACAAAAGCTCTTTATATGCAAATAAACATTGGATATAATGAATTAAAGTCAATTTCTTACTTGCTTGTGTAAAGCCATGTTCGTTTGACCTTTAATATTTCGTTACTTAAAAGTTTTTAGACGAATAAAATAGTCAAATATTCTGAAAACGCCAAAAATCAATACTAAATAAAAAAATGTCTCAGAATAATTTTTTTGAAAAACCTGACAAAGGGTAATTAGATGACTGTTCTGAAAAAATACGTTAGCAATAACATATAATATTTATGATGACGTCCTCATCAAATGAAAATAAAAATCAGTAGCAATTGTTCGTAGCATGGTGTGTGTTTACATGAAATTTCTTTTTTACTTCTAATAATAGCAAATGGATAAAGGATTCGTGCTTTACATAATTTTTATCTTATTTTTAAAATGGCATTTTGTTAGAATTTAAAATCAGTATTTAATAAATTCATTTTACTTCATTCGTTCACATTTTTGCAATTACATTTATTCACAGTTTATTAAACCAAGCTTTCAAAAAATCAAATTTATTTTATTATTATTTGATAAATAAAGTATTTAACAGATATTTCTCTAACTTTAGCTGGTACCCATATTTTCATATAAGCTTTGCATAAGAATATTTTGATTCGAAAACTAGCAAAATCAAATTTGCTTTGGAAGATTTGCTAATTCTGAACTTCTTATATCAGAAATATTTTCAAAAGAAAAATGCTGTATTAATAACTAATTATTGATCTTCATGAATATCCAAAAATATTTAGTTTTCTATTTCCTGTTGACGATATTTCCCTCATAATTATTCCATTCCTAAAGTTGAAATGACCCCAAAAATATTAAAAATTTTGGTATTCTGTATTCTTTTGAATTTAACTTTTAAAGTACTCAACGGAAATGGCCGGAGATTTTGTACTACGGTATTTAAGTTTTTAATTCCACTGGATATCAAAATTCCTTGGTGTTTCTGCGCAGTAATTATTATTGTAATAATGAATTAATATTAGAAAATATTGCTTTAAAGCTGAAAAATGCACTGCCTTTATTTTCGTGATACTGCAGTTGAATGCAGAGTAGGAATTAATCGATTGATTAGATCTAGAGATATATAGAAAAGGAAATAGAACTTTTATTATTAAAATTAGGATTCATTCAACATTCTTATCAACATGAGGAGGAAAAAATTTCAGCTACTTATAATTCATCAACCATATTTCTAAAATGGTATATTTTTATATGTATTCCAGTTAATTTTATCTGAATAATTCGAATTTGAATTCCGAATGGGGTTGTTTGCAATTTGGAAAAATTAAGTTTGGGAGAATTTTTATGATGTTGACGTTTCATATATATAAAATTTGCATACACTTATACATGCTACATTTATAAGATGACAAGCTTCTTTGTTTTTCAAATGCTGTAATTAGGTCCTGATTGACGAAAAGCATCTTGATATTTTTGGACTGACCGTACACTAAAATTTATATTTCAGGTTTCACAAAATGCAGTTTTATAATAAATTTTAATAGTAATCAGAAAAAATATCTGAAATTTCAAGGATCATTTCCAAAATAAAAAAAAATATTTACGTAAAATGAGCTGTGTAGTTTGATAAGTGACTTTAAAAAAACTCAATTAACACTTTCGGCCCTCAATTAACACTTTAGGCATATACATCCCAGGAACTACATTGCATTCCATATTGGGTAAATAAATCCCACTTTTATATTTTCTGTGTAAAATTACTTTTAAACTACTTTTAATAATTACATAAAATCTTGCAGAAGTCGGGTGGGAAGGGTTAAAGGAGATAAAAAATTATTTTTAAGACCTAAATTTTATTCACCTCCCTTGCTCAAATACAAATAAATAATCAATAATAACGTGATGTTTTTTATTTTGTGAACTGAGGAATTTTATTTACAAAATACAATTTCAAATGTAATATATGAAGGCTACAAATAATTTTAAAAGTCATTTTATGTTGAAAAAATGAACCACATGGAAAGGATAATTAAAATCTTTAAATCGTACTTAAATGCGCAGTAAAAATTGAGAAGAGGATACTTGGTAGTTAATATTGCTTAAGTAGAGTTGCTTTTGCTCAGAAACATAGCTTATTACACTATAACTTTTAAAAGATCCAGTCTAGTCTCAATAATTTATCTGATTTATGTGGTTTATTCAGAAAAAATTTACATACGGTTACACAGAAACTGTTCGCACATTTTAGATCGTTTTTCATGAAATAAACAAGCAATAGATTGTTTTAAAATAATTTCATTTTCCCAGTAATTATTTGCTGAGTCTTTAAGTCATAATATGACATAACAAAGTTTTCTTCGACTACTAAAAAATAATAACCTTCTGAAAAATAGTAAAATGTAGTAACATTCGATAAAACTAGGATATATCTAAACTATTTCAATAAAGAAATATGTCTGTATTACCTTAATAATGACGGAGAAAATTTGGAAGCTTTCTACGAAGAATCTAAAGAAATTCTTAGTAAAGAATTTATAATTTTTCAAAGAGATAAAAAAAATGCAAAATTACTTATAAATTCAAAATAATATTGTGATGATGGTTCTTATTCCACTTGGGCTAGCTTAGATATGCAAGTCTATAAGTTTATATATTTTAAAAATAACATTGTATTACCAATATTTAAGGCAGAAATGCATTTCATTCACCTACACACCCATTAAGTATACTCCATAAAGGCAAAGCAAGAACCATGCATCTAAATTCACTATTAAATTCATGGAAAAATTTAAACAAGAAATTGGTATGAATTCATTCTCTTTTCCCTACGTTCCTGTTTCACCAGAGGCATCAGCCATGGACTATCGTGCGTTTTTAATATTTAAATTACCAATTGTGGGCTTACAACAACTAATGAACTATTTACAACTATGAACTATGGAAGAGGAACGGTAAAGACAAACAATGTTAATTTTTCAAAACAGCGTTATTATTATTGAAATTAAGATGCAGACTGATAGTTGAAAACAAGAGAAATAAAAAAAGACATTAAAAAGACAACAATGTCATGTAAAAACTGACAAACATTAAATCAAAGTTGTTATAAAAATATGCTAGCGGTCTCTGTACGTATATGTGTTCTGGTCATCTTGGTTAAAATTATTAATTCTTTTTGAGATTTATTTTCGCGTATTTATTTTATTATAAAACAACTTAAAATTGATGCTAAGTCAAACACTTTTGCATATCTTTAAAGTATCAGAATCAAAATAAGAAGTAGAATGCAGGTAACTACTTTGAAAGAAAAGGCATGGTCATTTTAGGGAAAATGAAATAATTGGTGAGTATGAATTATGGCTTCCAATGTAACTATAGAACTCTGACAATAAAATTACTGCTTTATTTATGCCAGAGGCTGGAAGTAAACACTACATTTTTTTTTCAAAACATAATGCTGTAGTATGGAAATTCTAGGCTCGATTGTTATATGCTGGCAATATTCAATAGTATATTTTTCATCTGACTCTATATATGTAATATTCATCGTAATTTTTCATCTGTTTTAGGTTGTAAGTATTTTAACTATCTTTCTCTACTGAATGCTTCTTTCAATTATTCTTTTTTTTTAATTTTATAATCGTTTGTTTTTTGTGCAGCAATTAATCTGCAGAAAGAAACAACGCTAGAGATAAGTGTCCATCAATTTGGTTACATTCGAAAAGCAAATGTACTTTCTATTATCATTAACAAGGGAGAAAATATGTCTCGAACATAAACAAATTAATGATATGTATGATAAAAACGTTGCGTTTTATGTGGCAATTTGGAATCACTAATGAGGAATAAAATGAAGTTGTAAGTGCAAAGATCGTGCGCCAGTCCATCAATTATTTTTTGAAACATGAAATCGATATAAATTCCATTGCTTAACTTTATTCAGATCTGACAACGAAGAATTTTTCAATTAAAATAAAAGTATACAGTTTCTATTTCTCGGCGTTAAAATATTTAAATATATGGAAAGAATAAATTATAATTGCTTGTTAGATGTATTAACCCTGAAAGGACTTACTTTTATGTGTACTTTTACATTGAAATCCTTATAAGATATATTTGAAAGAAAATTACTGTTGTTCTTAAAAAAAGAGAATATAAGCTTTACAACCATCTCATAGCAGTGAAAATATCTAGTTTAAAAGGGTTTTTCTACATAGCAGTGTAAACTCAAGGAACTCTATCAATGTTATTACATAAAATCTTCAAAATGCATTATTCGTTTAAAAAATATATTTTCTGGAAATATTTCTATGAGCTAAATTAGAAATTTTAGGAAAAGTTTTCAATTAAAAAAATCTACTAATATTTAAATATATTTCATTGATATTAACTTTAAAATTCTTCTTCAATGTATGATTTTCTGTCCCTGTATTGGAAAAATGCAAGCAGTGTGGAAATAATATGAGGAGTATAATATATCCGAATAAAACATTTTGTATTTATTTAGATATTATGGTTTGATTTCTGCTTATTGCTCCTGAATCAAGGATGTGGAAGAGATTTATATTTAAAAGCAAAACAAAAATTTTACTAACAATTTAAATTAAGCGCATTTTTCATGGATACAGGATTTTTTTATTTTTTAATCAATGTTAAAATCTTACATGTTTCAGATATTATTTTAAGTTTAGTTACGTTTTCTAAGCATTATTATCGTCAAAATTTATTAATTCATGCAATGTGGTAAGAATCATTCTTATTATATGAAAAAATATAGATATGTGATCCAAAAAAAATTACTAAGCTTTTCTCATTTTTGTTTATAGCATTTGTATCTTCGATTTCATCCAAAAATAATAAATTAAAAGATAAATATTTTCATCCGATGAAAGACAATGAATAAGAAATTCATTGAAAACTCTTTTTTTATTCAAATTGAAGAATAGCAGCATAGTATTTAGAGCGGAATAAATTTTGATAATAAGTATAAATGTGAAACATTATCCTAAAAAGATTAATGACTAATATAAACAATCTTAAAAATAATATACATCCAAAAAATATACTATATATGAAATGCTCAAACAGACTCTACAGCAAAAACAGAATATTTTTCTACGAATTCTTTCCTTATATTCTTACAACCCAGAGGTGCAATAGTTCGGTTACAGAGAACAAACTTTGATTTCACTGGGACTCAGTTTTACCATATTTGAAAGACGTCTCGCAGGGACATTTTATTTTTATCAAGTATGGCTCCATCAGTATCTTTTGACTATCTTTATAGCGATATTCAATATTCCAGGCAACTTCTGGGAGTTTTATGAGCATCTGGGGAACATATAAAATGTGTCGAGAATTTCGGAGGGAGAGACATAAAATACGTGTCAGGCTTACATTTAAATGAAGTAGTTATTCTCCGATTTCGTTCATCACTTTTTTTTTCTTTTCACAATATATGCTCCCTAATACTGATTTATTAACACTGCTTAAAATTTATTCGTAATATTTTTAGGATCAATGAGATATTCAATCGACTCGCAACGATTTATTTGAAAACCTGATTTTAAGAAGTTCGTTGAGAAGACAGTAAAAAACTACTTGGCATCATAATTTTCCAACCCTGCCTAAAATTTTTATTAATGCAGTGTCATAACTTATCTTGTCTGTTAGTTTTGAGTGTGTTTAGAATTTAAGTTTTTTCGTTGCCTTCATGTAATTATTCCAGAGATAAGGAAAAATTTGTATTTCTGTAATGAAGAAACTATAGCCTGTTTCCTTGTGAGGTCGTCGAACAAGTTGTGAGGAAGAGCCGCGATTCAAAAGACAAAACATCTTGTAAATCAATTCTGTCTTATTTGCATACTTAACACATATCTGTGATTTTCCTAGATGACGGACTTGATATACTTAAAAATATCAATTTTCATAGATCATTTGTACCGCCCGGCAACCCCTACAAATTCATACTGGAAGTAATGCTCGGAAATAATTTCGGTTTGAGCGAATAAGTACAGAGGGACATTGGAGTGTTTTATTCATGCTCCGAAAAACGATTCCAAAATAACCGAAAAGAGGTCGTCACACGTTATACTGAGACGTTTTATGCAAATTAGGCAATACCTGGCTGGAATTGGATTCGTCATTCGATCCCAGCAGCATACCGTTGTCAGACGAACGTTGGTAATACCTTTCCTACAAGAATGGTGAATCCAGCAATACGTGAAATCTCGAAACGAAGCTACCGGAAAGA
>BGPR01003569.1:0-40126 GCA_013235015.1 Araneus ventricosus
ACAAAAATAGGGGAAAAATGCCCACAATGACACAAAAAAAGTTTTAAAACAAAAAAGATAATATTGATTTTCCGCTTTATTTCTACTCTCGACAATGCAAGCAAATGTTATGACGTCACCAGAAGGAATCGGATTCAGAAATGGATCACAGTAATTAGAAAGCATATTAGCGTAATACATTCTGAATCCTGTCGGAGAAACTCTGGTTGTTAAATTCGCTAGCAAAATTATTATTATCATTCTATAGGATCACCTTAAACTGAAACAATAATTTTTATGTAGTTGAATCTTGTAACATTGATATTCACATGTAAGGAAAATAGTATACACCTTTTTATTTATTGTGTTTATTTATATTATTAATTTCATCACTATATTAAGGAAATTAGACGAGATTAATTCAAATTAATGCTTCTTAAGACGTGGGAAATTTAATTTTAATTAAACTAATAATGAATATGCCAGCATGAAATTTAATTTCTTTTTATTAATCCGCACGTATTTTTAATTTTATATGTTGTTGCTGCACATAGATGCACTTCGAGACTTAATGGAAAATTCTGAAGAAGCTCCCTTCTCTATCAATTTTGGTTCTTCAGGTTTTTCGAAAGTGATTTCTTTATCTGAAATATATATATAAAAAATAATTTCGTTGTTGCAGTCGTCAAATAAGGAACAGGCTGAGTTATTAACAATTTTTCATTTATTAACAAAATATTTAAGCCAATTTTAGGAGAGTGGCGGACATACGTACATCTCGCATGAAAGTTGCAAGTCAAAAGAGAACGGAAAATACTTGCATTCTCTCAGATAAGGGATTAACATATAGACGCGTGATCAAAGTGATGGAAATATTAGCTATTTTTAGTAAATTACGTAAGTATTTTAGGGAAAAGTATGGCGCCAACAAGTCGCTGATTTCGTTATTTATGTAGGCGCCTGGAAGCGTTAAAATATTCTTTTAGTAATAAATATGCCAAAACGTGAGATTTAATATACCTCCAGCCCGGGAAATGAAATGAAACGAAACTGGAGTTCAAGAAAAGTGATTTTGGAATACATTAAGATTTTACTAAGATTGTAAAATATATAATATTAGAATTTAAAGTAAAATTAAACGAGATTATTACATTTAATATCGAGAAGGTCAATAGAACAGAGCTGCTCAACTTCCATTGGAGTCAATTTCAAGTGATGCCACGTCTCATAACTGATATCGTACTGCACGTTATCTTACTTTGAGCTATGTCGTCATGTCCTTTACTCTTCTGCGAGATGCTAAGACGATTTCAAAATTTAAATAGTACCGCACATTGGCGAATAGCACTTGGGTACAAATTCTGCCTTGTGGACAAAAAAAATTACTGTATTCAAGTCAAAGTGGGGGTCATTTCAAGTCATATGATAGATATAACTACGCCTGTCATCTACTAATGCAATGTATTTCGCTGTGCTGTGATAGCATCAGTGGCGTAGTCGCAAAATAAGCAATAATAAGCTCTAAAAGCAGTGCCAGAACTCTCTAAAAGCAGTGCCGGAACTCTCTAAAAGCAGTGCCGGGCAGGAATGGCGCTAGAGTTTGCCCGACGGGGGTCCGATTTGCCCGACAGGGGGGAACGGTCTTCCCGACAGGAGGGCACGACCTGCTGTACGGGGGAGGACAAATGTAATGAAATTGGTCTCAAATTTTCGCCTGATTATTATTTATCAACTACGGTTGAATACCCCGTACAAAAAGTTTCCCCGGTCCCTCCTCTGGCGCCACCCTTGGTGCTGGGACGCTCTAAAAGCAGTACCGGGATGCTCTAACCTAGGTGACAAAAATCGCGCTCTTTTAAAGACGCTTTCACAATTTTTTCCTATATTTATATCTCGTGGAAAAAAAAGCAGTGCCGGAACGGTGTACCGGCTCCACTACACCCGTGGATATCATGTCATTTTTCCTTCTGCAAAATACACAGTGAATTCCAAAATTAAATTTGTCCTGTCAGGATCGGATTTAGCCTTTGAACCGTTCCGTGCAAAAGTAAAAAATTGTGCTGCTATGAAACTACAACGTAAGCATTCGAAAAAAAAACTATGTGCTCTTTTTTACATTTTTTTAGCGAATGTCCAAAACAACAGTGTAATTCGGTAATTGACACAAATACTTATAATAACTTTTCATGTAAAATACTTCATTTCAAAAAATCAATTAGCAGGAGACGAAAAATCAATTAGCAATCAATTAGACGAATTTTTTTACGAACTTTTAGTTCAGAGAATTCTCTAATTAATTCAGAAACATCTAAAATGTTACTCAGTTGATACTCAATTTCTAATATAGCGAGATCTGACAATTTTGTTTGAGATGTTGTTTGCAAATAGTTTTTGATTATTTTTATTTTAGAAAACTACGTTCCCCGGATGCAACACTTATTGGAAGAGTTAGTAAAAGTAATAGAGCAAGCAATGCTGAAGTTTGGAGCAAAATTAATTTTTGTTATCAATTTCAAAATTTCCAAAGGTGGTAAATCTTTTTCCATAGAGAGCACACCACTGATATTTCATTACAAGGTTCCAGGCTGCTTATATCCGATGATTCTCCATCTGAACCCCTTCAGACCTGGTGTCCGGTATACCGGACATCAACTTTGAACTGCTCCTATTAATTCAATAATTGACAAAACTACATGCTGTTTTTTTTATTTGATTCTCGATTTTCTTGTGAATATGATCGTTGCAAGAATTTTTCGTTTCGGGCATGGAATCATTTCATTTTTTTTAGTTTTTTGAAAAAAAATTGAGAAAATCATCGTTCTTCCTAAAATGGAGCTTGATGGTGAATTTTGTTTTTCAAGTAATTTCTTGTTTTTAATCCTCTTTTCACCATTTAAAAGGCTTCTACAATATTTTATTACCCTTTGACAACCATTTTAAAGTGAAATTTGTGTGATTTTTTATTTGAAATATCCGGTTTTGTCCGGATGCCGGACATGGGGTAACTTCTTTAATTTTTCATCTAGAGGCTTGAAATTTCATTTATGCTTTAATCTTTGCAGTAGTACACAGTACTCCAAAGGAAAAAATTCTAACTCAATTATTTCTAAATTCCGACTGAAGGGGTTAAAATGGTTTCCAAATCTTTGTAATCGGCCAAAATTACAGAGGAACTAACATCTTTTAGTTCATATATACGATATAAAAAATAGAAATAACTGTTATGCAGCTGAGAAAATCTTTGTTCTAAAGAATTAATTTCAGTATCAAACAGGTGGTAAAAGAATTCAATTTTGTATATTTCCTGTGCATCGATTATGGGCTCATCCTGATTTTCATAATCAAGTTGTCGAACTCGATGTTTAGGTATCGATTTAAAATTTTTATCTGCATCTACTTCGGATGCCATTTCTCAATTACCATTTCTTCGAATGTCATTAAAGCAAGTATCCGATCTCAAATTTCTAAAAAAAATTGAAAAGAATATATATAGATTACTGGAGTAGTGCCTTGAAAGTTTTGCGGTCATTAGTACATCAAATTAGATTGTTTTATTCTTTTTCAGAATTTTTTCAAAAAATTTTGTAATTAATTCAGAAACTCCATTTCGATTTTTTTTCCTCATTTTATTTTAGCAGTATTGCGCTCCTAAATTTTTTTTGCTCCGTGCTGGGGCACGGACTAAAGGAGTGTTCGTCCGGCCCTGCTCCTAAGCATTTGCCCTGCTCCATTCCTGCAAATTTATGGTCAAATAGACCGAAAGAATGAGGAACTTGCACCCGTGAGGGAAAATGCTAATTTTTGTGTTTTATCAACGGATTGATCGTCAAAATGTTCGAAAACGATAATTAAAACCCATAAAATGGACTTAATTAATTAAAATTTAAGTTTTAAATTACAGAAAAGTACGGCAAAAGCACGTGATCTCGAAACGCTACGTGATTGGTTTGACGTCATTACTCACAACGCTGTAATGTTTACGTTTGTCTAGCAGCGTTCGTATTCTATTGACATCAAAATTTATTTCAACTCCGATCTTTATAATAATCCATCCTCTCATTCTCACTGTTGATTTATTTCTAAATGTTTATTAATTTTTACGAATAATGTCCGTAATACCTGGATTTACCAAAGGACAGTCGGACAATTTGCCGAAAATTGACAGCATGACGATGTTTTCATTTTTAGGAAAAACCTCGGATTTCATGGGAGCAGAAATACGAGGAATTGAAACAAAAATTTATTTCTGCAAGTATGACCACACACACACGCGAAGGAAGAGCAAAAGAAACAATGTTTGCAAAAGAAATCATCGAAAAACATCAGAAATTAAGGAAATGCCAGAGCTTAATGTGAAACGAAAAAGGGGGAGGGGTAAGTCAGGTTTAGGAAAAATAAACTATATCCCGGAAATACCACACCCACAGGAAAGATAGGCAAGAGAAACAATGTTTGCAGCAAAAATAATCCAAAAATCTAAAAAATTAAGGGAATGCGAGAGGTGAGACGATACCGAAAAAAAAAGGGGGGGGGGGTTGGAGCCAAGTACAAGAAAAATACAATTTAGGCAGAAAACACCACCCCCCACAATAAATAGGCATAAAAGACAACGTATGCTGCAGAAATCATTAAAAAATATAAATAATTAAAGAAATGGGAGAGGTTCAAAAAATTTACTGCAAGCTAGTAACAAAAGGGTTACAGGCCGATTGCATTATTTTTTGGAAAGGCGCTAAAAATGCCAGAAATTGAATTTGGGAGGACAAAACCACTCTCCCACTAAATAAATACATTGGGAGCATCATTTACAAGTGAAAATAATCTGATACAGTTAAAATTAGCTAAATGCCAGACGTGTTTAATCTGACAAAGTGAAGGATGTCAAAAGTAAACAAATTAAAAGTAAACAAATTAAACAAACGATTTCCAAAACAGAAAATGATTCATAAAAAATGGCATAAACTCTCATAAAAATTCATAAACTGTCAAAATTACATAAATGATGTGTCGAAGCACTCAGGAGGAGATAGAGAATAATAATAATTATGTTTAAACAGTTGGGAAGAAGACTTTCCGCACTCGAAAAAAGCTATTGACCAAAGGGTTATAGCCGATTGCATCATATTTTGGAAAGTCACAAAATAAATAAAAAATGATATTCGGACGGAAAAAACCACTCTCCCACTAATTAAACACATGAGCAACATCGTATGCAGGTGAAATTAATTGAATACAATTAAAATTAACGAAATGCCAGACGTATTCAATCTGGCGAAATGCCAGCTGACGAAAGTAAACAAACCAGATTACTGAAGACAAAGTGATCCATAACCAGCGGGAGTGGTCTCCCCTAAACTTTCTCGTATACTTCTCGAAAAAGGTGCTGTTTCTCCTCCCCCCGCGTGGATAAAAAAATTCGAACCTATTGTAACCCAGGATCCAATGACTATCAGAAAATATTTAGGTAAAAAATCAAATTCGAAGAGATGCGTTCCGATTAAATGAATACCGATTTCTACTCTTTCTTGGCTCAAGGACAATCCTTCCGCATGCACAGATTGCTACCAAGTACGCATGCGCATGGAGAATCGAATGAAAAAAGCGCCAAGCAGGAGTCAATAAATATTTTGCACAGAAGATTGCGTTCAATACGCATGCGTGTGGAGATGGCGGACTCGTTGGAGATGCGCTTATACAGACCGACAGACAATCAACCTTTTGACGGATTTGGCCCAAAATTTGATACGGACCTAGGTTCATGACGATAAAACTGTGTACCAAATTTTATCCATCTAGCTATTCAAGTTTTTGAGTTATAGTGTTCGCATGACCTCGGACAGACAGACTTACCGTGAAGGATTTTGTCCAAAATTTGATAGAAACCTACAAATTATGTTTAAAGACCACATACCAAATTTCATCCCTTTATCTCTAATAGTTTTCGAGTTATCGTGTTCACAGACAGACATAATTCCAAAATTGTGTTTTTTGGACTCAGGGAGGTCTGAAACGTGGAGATTCGTCAAAATCTCGAGTTCGAATTTTTTGACGATTACAATACTTTCTCTTTGTATACTTCGTATACGAGAAAGTAAAAACGTGCAAGTTCCTCATTTTGAAGCGTCACCTCCGAGAGATAAGGAGGTGACGGTTGAAGTCAGATTCGAACAGCGAAAACCGTGTGGTATTGAAATAGGGAACCGCTTCATATCGATATATGGTAAAATATATCTATCGATATATGGTAAAATATATCGATTATTTATACCGCCAACATTTCTTTGTAACTGGAAGCTTATGGAGGGAGATATATCAGTTTAGAAAACAGCTTGTAAGATTGTAGTTATTTTGGTGAAGTTTTTATAACCGTAAAGATTGTCATAAGAGTTTCGATTCAGAAATCAATAGTTTTGTTTTTAAGTTACTCGAAATAAAATGAATGAGCCAATTTATAAGCGTGTTGCTAGCTCTGCTCTGTCTCAGCATGTTGGAAAACCTGTTACCCTGCTCGGTGAATTTGATCAGGTACTCTTAACTATATTTTTGTTTCTGTATTTGAAATTCTAAAATAAAAGTGTGTCGTTAAGTATGTTAACTTGAAATAAGTCATGTGATTTGATAAGTTTTGAGTACATGAAAATTTGAATGTTAATTTTTTTAAAAAATGCCATTTTCCATGTTGTTAGTTGCGAAATATCGTTTTTTCTTAACAAAAAACTGTTATAGTAATAATTTGTTAATCAAGAAAGTTTATTTTTGAATGTTTCTTCTTTAAAACTGTTTTAAATACTGTGAGAAGTTCTCTGCGGAAGAAATATTTTAAGAAGTTTTCGGAACATCTCTCTTTGTATGTCTCTCTTGTCTGTTTTGACATTGCTATTTTTTAAATTTAGTTTTGTATAGTACAGAAATAATTTCAAAAAGTAGCAAAACTGGAATTGGATGTACAGAAATTATTTTACAAGTGGTTTTTTTAATGATTTTTAAAAAGATTGAGTGACTTAGTATGACACATAGTATTGCATAACTGTGCGACAAGTTTAGAAAGTCCATTGTATTATTACACTATTTACAGACGTCTTTCAAATACATATTAGAAACTGAATCAAAGCTATGTATTTAAAAGTGTGCTTATGAGCACAGAAAATCTCATCTTGCAAAAGTAATAGCATTTGTCCAACAATATATTTTGTTATATATTATTGAAAAGTACTAGGTTCATTCATGTTTTTTATAAAACAAAACAATCAATTTGTATCTTTTAACCACAATTGCACTTTTATTTAGTTATATCATTGTGCGTTTCTTATCTATATATATAAAGCAGAGTTGTGTATCTGTGTTCCTTACAAATGTACTGTTTTTGTCCGATCTTAAGCAAGATTTTAACATTTTTTCCACGATAGCTTCTGAAAATATTATCTCCCAACAACTATTTTTACACCACCTTCAATACTTTTAATAACAGTTTTTTTTACTGTTGACATATAAATGTTTAATCTTACTTTTTGTTCATGGTATCTATAGTATTTTCAATTCTTTAGATTTGGTTGTATTGTTCAAATAATGAATTTTTAGTATAGGATTTGCTTCTTGATATGTCTTGTTTACTTTGTTTCTGTATGATCATATATAGTTTTTCAGTGGTTCCAATTTAATTTCTATGCAATTTTTTTAATACATTTTTCAAAAATTATTCCATATACAAATAAACCGACATTAACATGCCATGAACAAGAATGCAGCCAAAGAACTGTTGCTAGAATGCATTAACAGAATTCTGGAAGAACATTTAAAAATAGGCGATTCACAGATGATTAACTATTTATGTTAGGAACAACTTGATTTGATTCAGTTATTCCATGTTAGTGGGAATTATTTTTATATTGCACAAGAGTGAAAATAGATCATTGTGTTCAAAGTTTCCTGTCTACTTCACATTTTGATATTAAAATGTCCGAGCAACACTGGATATTCTGCTTGTTGTTTTCTAAAGTTTGCAGTTTGAATGAGGGCTTAGAATTGAGTGAAGAATCTGTATATTCCATTTTAGAATCGGATCAGTTGGATCACAATTTACCGATTTCAAAAGTGAATCAATTGATCTTTTTGTATTAATTTAAAGCACTGTATAAATAAGATTCTGATTGCTATTAGATTTTATCAGTGGTTTGCTTTTAATGGATTCCAGCCCATCAGAAGCTTTTAATATTAATTTTAGTAAGATTCTGATTACTATGTAGATAAACTGTTATGGATAAATGCAATCTGTTGATTGACATTAGAAATTATACTGTTCGTTGTGGCAATGAAGGCTTTCCCTCCGATAGAGTCCTGTAGAGATACTGTATACTCCGAGAGAGAGTTTAGTATACAGAGTTTTTTTATAAAAAAAAAAGCTCAATAGGTGTATTTAGTTATTGTTTTGCAATTTTTCGAAATTATCATGTAGGAATGTGCAAAATTTAGTATGCTCTCATTTATTGAAAAAATTATTTTTGTCTACCTCAAGTTCTATCACTGAACTAAATATAATTGAACTGAACATTTACAGATCAAAGTAATTAAGAACTGTATACCATTTGAATAATTTTTTATGAATTCAACACTGAGATCGGGTGGCACAATTTATGCGTCATCTCGTTTCTTCTAACTACGCTTATTTAATTACACATAGCTTTATTTTTTATAGTATAATAAGGTTAGAGGTTGAATGGATGGATTTTACAAACATTTGTGTTCGAGTTTGAGTCTATATTCGTGAACTAGATTGTTCTCCAAGTGAGTCTCGGAATCAGTTTTTTAGGTTGCTGTACTCAGTCACTTCTCCATTGAGATATAATGCATCAGATTCGTCCTCGGCTGCTATTTTCTTGCTTAATTCTTCAAAAACAGTCGAATATTGCTCTGTAGGGATAATTTCCCACTGTTTCGTGATAGCTGGGTTATGGAGAGCGTTTCATGCACTTTCAAGCATGATCAAACCGAACTGACTGATTCATTGTCAGTGGAAATTATCGGAACAAGTAGGATGAATGTTAATATGAGGTTAGACGGGTGACGAGCTGTCTACCTTCGATAGTTTTTATTCAGCTTATGATAAATACCCACTGGCGCACTCTATACACTGTACCTGTCCGCAAAGGGGTAATTACATAATTGGATGAAGTGCACTTTAGTTCATATACAAGTTCTTTTCAAATATTTATTACAGTTAGTGCTATTTTTTAAATATATATTTTACTTGAAATGATACATGAATAATAATTATAATTTTTTCCTTTCTTGCAAGTTAAGAATTTTAAAAATCAAAAAATATTAATCTTAAATGCATCACATTGGTGATTCGGTAGAGTAAATTTTTTTTTACAACCCCTTTATAAGTTGACCCCACTTTTCACCTTAAATTTTTTTCTAAAATTCTTCAATTTATTCATGAAATATACAGTAACTGTCTATGTTACTGTGTTAATTAAAGGACTGAATGTTGACTTTTAATATATTGTTTTCAGATGCATGAATGTCCTCCTTATCATGTAACTCTTCAGTATCTTCTGTATTTTCATTATTGATGGCAAATACAGGGGGTGTTTGCACATTTTTAGAACAATTACATTTCGCTGTAGGGAAAATTCGTTTGCTTGGAAAAATTTATTTTCACAAATTACATTTTTGAAGCTATAAGTTATCATTTATAACATAAAATTTTTGTTTACATGTAAAATGGCACTTTTAAAGAAGCAAAGGATGGAAGGCTGCGTTTTTGTTCTTTCCAAAGAGAGCTAATTTAGTTAGTTATTTAAAGATGCTGTGAAAGCCATGTTTTTTTTTATATCTACAGCCACAATAGGTAATATTGTTAATAAGAAAGGAAGAAATTGTTCAGGCATGGTTTCAAGCGGGAAAATTGTTCCAAATAATGTATCCAAGAAAAAACGTAGTTCTTCGAATATCGCAAAGGTGAGATTTTTAATTTTAAAAGAAAATCCTCCAAATCAAACATTTGTTGCAAAATCATTAAAATGTTCAGAATCAACTGTAAACAAAATTATTAACGTTGATTTGAATCTCAAAAAGGCAAAAAAAAAATCATAGTCTTTCTCTGTCATATCGCTGAACGCGGAACACACCAGAGAATTCTTTATAAAAAGCATTTATCCGGACAAAAATAACAATAGATGAAGCTTGAGTCTATTTAAATGACCGCAAGAGAAAAAAAAATTTAATTATCAAAGAGGAGAAAAAAAAATCTTAAAACATGGTTCAAAGAATCTAAAGAAAGTTTTCCTAAAGAAATTATGATTGTTGCTGATTTTTCACTTAATGGCAAAATAAAAGTAAATAGTGGTAAAAATGTTACAATACACAATACTATAAGGAACATATTTTATCTACTACAGTAAAAGCTAAACTAACCGGCATGCTCGGGAAATGCCGATTTCCGAATACCTGAAAAGTCCGGATAGTTGAATGTGACGAGAAAAATGGAGGGTAGATTGCGACCTTTTTTCTTAAGATTTTTTCGGCCAAATAATTTGTTTTTGTCATTTTAAAATGCACATTAAATATAATTTTTAAGAATATTTGTCTCTTCCATAACATTGTATTTAAAAAGCGTATTATGAATATTTTAATTTGCATTGATGATAAAAAAAAGTATGATCTGTAGCCGAATTTTTACCATAAATATATAGATTGTAAAAATGGCCGATGAAACTGAAAAATATTCCACTCAGCAAGCATAATAAAACTCTTTTAAGTGATCATAAAGAAATCCCAGATTAAATATCAAAACTAATTATTTTTTAAAAAATCGCAAGGGTTATTATGCAATACGTACACCTCCAATTCTCCCGCAAGCGATATTATGTAATCGGACTCAGCATCTGCCGGTATTCGAAGAGTAAATAAATAAAGGAAAAGAAAGAGACTTGCCAATCTGGAGTAACACCCCGTGAGTTTTTTTTTTTTTTTAAACCGATTCTGTCCCTTTACCTTTTTTGGTTATTGATTTCGTTTTCAGGTTTCGTTTCTCGGCGAAAGATGAGGACCTCTTATTTTTTGGTTCTCACTTTTGCTTTTGAACCCCCCTCCCCATAAAACAAGTCTGTATATGTCACAGTACTGTATATTGCTTTTGAACCCCTTCTACGCCCCTCTGTGCGGAGCGGGCATTGCATTCCAGAAATAAATTGTCCGTGTGAATGGAACGGCGCGGGCGTGCTAAATTTTGCCGCGCGGATGTAAAATTTTCAGAAAAACTCATTTTCTAATTTTTCCGATTAGTTGAGCTTTCCGGATACTTGAATGCCGGATAATCGAGAATTTACTGTATCTTCAAATATGAAATAACATCTCTTTACCCACAATACCATCAATCAGTAGAACTGCACTAAAATTAAGCAGCTGCACATCACAATCAACTGTTAATTTCCTAGAAAAAATAGAACAAGAAATGGGTATTAAGGCTATAACCTTCACTGCTATTCCTGGTAAATAGTTCTGTGTCAGCCATGAGTTTTTGAGATTTTGGACTTTTAAAAACCATATTATCCAAACTTCGACCTACAAACTTTTCTGTACTTTGGAAAGCTTTTCAAGAGAAATGGGACAAAATACCTCCTCCGATACCACAAAAATCATTATTATCATGGAAGTTACGATGTAGGAAGATAATTAAGAATACAGGCTATCAAATAGAAGATTTCAAATACACACACAAAAAAAAAGTGAAATAATTCTTAAAATACCATAAAAATAGTTTTAAAAATGTGCAAATACCCTCTGTATAATAATATATTAAATTAGTAGAATTAATTGTAATTAATTAATCTGTCAACTTTTCTTTGTATTTTATTGATTCTTCTTACTTTCTCTGCTTTTGTCTGGTTTAATTTTTGAATAATTTTGTTTTTCTTTTCTAATAGTTGGAGCCTAATGGCAGAATGTTCACGTTGAAAACTTCACTCAACAGCACTGTGACTGTACAACTTCAAGACCCTGTAAGTTGGCTCTAATTTATACACGAAGACTTATTTTATATAGCATTTATTTACTGTGTGCTTGGATTATATTTTAAGATGCGGGCTCTAAAATTACATCCAGATGATTGTGAACTGTTTAACCACAATTTAGATGGGGAGAAACATGCTTTTTTCCGTAATCATTTACCTGCTTTCAAGAGAATGTGGAATGAAGAAGGCAGAGTATATTGGCTGCGCTTTTTAATAACTTTTAAAATGCACTTTGAATCTAACCTTTACCATCGGACTGGCGGCGATAGACTCATGAACTTTATATTCATATACATTCACAAACAATTTGTGGAAGGTTCCTACAGTACAGCAAAAACTTTTATTGAAAATATTTTTATAGCTGCCAAGCATTTTCATAATTTGCCTGAACAGAGCTTCACAAAAAATCCTTTCTATACGAAGGAAAGTAGAGAGGCTTTCCGGGCTCTTTTGGGTAAACCCGATTTGGATGATGAAATTCCTGTTCCCGTAATGGGTTTCGTCTGCTCTGTATACTTTGAATTTACTAGTGCAGTTTGTGCTGTCTTAAAAAAGTGGTTGCAGGAGCCTGATCTGTCAGAAGATACAAAGCAGAAAGTTGATTATACTTTATTTTATTGGAGACCTTGCAGTGAATGGGAAGAACAGAATTTCGTTGTTGGTTGTTTTGAGAAGTACCTAGCAAACTACTGGAAAGAGGATTTACCCAAAATGCTACTCACCTGTGATATTCATAACATTTTCAATAACCATACGACTGAAAATTGTTGTGCTTATGAAAACGATATGAATGTCTTTGATTTGTTAAAAGACAGGCCTGGACCTTCAAGTCGATTTTGCATGCCTCACGTAAAGCTTTTAAAACCTACTGTTGTTTCCTGTGGAGCACATAATAATTGCCGTCTGAAAGTTCTGCATGATGATAAGTGTCTGGAACCATATTTGTGCGAAGGTATTTCGCCTTGTATTGTAACATGTGAAGTGATGAGTAAAAGACAAAATCAATTGAAAGAAGTCAATCGAAAAAATCCGTGGAAGAAACTAATTGTTGAAACATTTGCTTCAAAAGATGCCAACAGGCGGACAGTCTCTACCCTTGCTCAGTCAGACTGTATGAAAATCGAGACTTACCTTCATGAGAAAGAGGGTGAAGTAAAAGAAACTATTGCAGAAACTATCGCGGATGACTTTCTCTGTATGCATGATGCTGAATTTCGAAATACTTATAACCAGCACAAACGTAAAGAACAATTAAAAAAACGATTAAGATCGAAATTAAATAAAAAGTATTATTTTGATCCCAAAGATTATGAAGACCCAGAATATTGCTGGGCTTTGTATGAGCAAGCTCAGCAAGCATGGATTTGCGACATGTGTGAAGGTAATTTTAAAGAAGTAGTGCATGCGAAATCTGGTGATCGGGGTGTTGATTTTCGTCATTCAAACTCTTTTGCTTGTGTACGAAGAGCTTTAACTTCAGTAGCTGTTGGGACGGAAGATATAGTAATTGGGAGAGTGGTGAATCCATCTGGTTTAGCCACTTCTTCTCAAACAAATGTGAACCTGTCTCAGGAGAAAGTGGATTCAAAAACTAAGTCTAAGAAATCTAAAAAGAAAAAGAAAGGCAATGCTAATGGCAGCTCAACCAACAAGTCTCAAAGTGATTCTGCTAGCAACAACTTGCAATCTGCACCTGGAGGTACAGTTTCTCAAAAGAGTGATGTGAAAGTTGAAAATGATGGTAAAAGTGCTTCTCTCACGAGTGATCCAAAGTGCTGTGATAAACTAGAATTAAATGGAAGTAATTCCAATAGTTCTGAAAATAAAACTGGTGTGAAATCTACCACTAATGAGCTTAAATCTACAACAAAGATTACAACTTCAGTACAAACTGAAAATTCTGATGTAGTGATGAAAAGTGTGTCTTCTTCTTTAAGTGATAAGGTTGTAAATTCTGAAAAAAATAGTGTCAAATCTAGTTCTGGCAGTAATAATGTGTCTGCTAATGAAAGAACTGAGCCTATGGTAACTGTGAATAATGCAGCAGTAACTAATTTACAAGATACAGAAATTACAAATGTCCCTTTTCAATGTCTAAATAATGTTAGTGGTAAAGTTGAATCTTCTGCCAAAGGTACCTTAAATGAAGCAGAACCTAGTTCTGTAACTTCTGTTGTGCAAGATTTTCATAATGATACTAAACAGAATGATAAAATTGAAGCTTCTGACTCTGTGCCAGTTGCAGCTGCCAGCGAGATAATCAAAGTGATGAATAATAATGATACATCCTCTAAAGTGAATGAAAAGAGTACTGTAGAGAAATTTCTTGAATCAATCGGTATAGCAGATGAAAACTCCCCTCAAAGAATTAGAAAAACTGATACTTTAATAAAGAATGAAGCTCTACAAATTACTGACAATGGAATTCCGGAAATCCCCGAGAATGCAGAGTCTCCAGCTGCAGATACAGCTGTGGATGAATTTTTAACACTCATTGGTGTCCTTAAAAAACCTGTTGGAAAGCTTGCCGAGAGCGATTCTAATAGTCAAGAGTCTATTGGTGTTCAGGCCAAGGAGGTTGAGAGTACTGAGAAAAAAGTAAAGTTTAAGACTTGTGCTTTTTGTGGGAAAAAAGAGGTTCAGGCAAAGTCGTTCAAAAGATGTGCCCGTTGCAAGATAGAGAATTTTCCACAACAGCGCTACTATTGTTCGAGGTCATGCCAGTTGGAGGATTGGGAGGAATCGCATCGTGATGAACACTCTATGAAAACTGAACCATTGTTGTAAATGTATTAATAATGTTAATCATATTTAAATCATTTGTTATTTAATTTTTTTCTAATGCTGAAAGTGTTAGTTTTTTTAATCCCTTAACTACTTAAAAGGGTATTAATGAAAACTAAAAACTGGTTGTTGCAGTTAAAACTTAAGCACCGTCATTTTTTAAAACTTAAATGTGACATGTTTTACTACTAAGTATGTTAAGGGATTAATTAAATCACTGCACCAGTAAGTAAGTGCTATTTTTTTTTATTGTTCTTTTTGTAATTTTACTTTTAATTTCAACATGGAGGTTTTAGTTTTGCACTTCATAATCTACAGAAATAAATATTAAAGATTACAACATTTTATAAATAACTTGGACTTGCAGTTATTTTTAAAACACAGCACCTACTCCATAAGTGGCAGTAAATTTGGAAATATTTTCATGTGCAAAGGAAAAAAAATATAAAAAAATTGACTAATAAACTGCAATTTTGTGTTGCATGATACATTTTTAGTTCACAAAAAAATTATGAAAAAGCAGCTATTACTTTTACCTGAACAATATATATTTTGTCTAACAATTTGTTTACTTGATTCATATGTGAGTATGATAAAAATTGCATAATATATGTGGTTTTTTATAAATTTTTTCATTTTTGTAAGTTGATCTTTTGCACTTCAAACATTTCGTCACTTAACAAGCAACACCGTCTATCTTAATTTTTGAAAATTTCAAAGAGGAAGAAAATACTAAATTTTCGCAATGAATATTTCTGATTTTTTTTTTTTTTTTTCTTCACATCTGGTAGGAACATCCTGTTTTATGTTTATATCAGATGTTCAAAAAAATTAAAAAAAAACCTTTTTTGGAATTTTTCCTCCCTCTTTTTTTTATTTTTTTTTTTTAATTAAAAAAAAAAAAAAAAAAAAAAAAAAAATTGAGATGGGTGGTGTTGCTTGTTAAGCGACGATTTTGTCATTTGTTCATATATGTCAGTGTCTACAGAAACTTCTTGATCACTGTATATTTCAGTCTGAATTAAGGAAGTGGTAAAAAAAAAACAACACTTATGAAGCTTATATAGTTCTTAAAAGTTGTGTTATTTCTTCAACCATATTGTATTCATGTGTTAAAATACATTTTGTTTTTTAATCCATTTTTGTTGGACTTTGACACTTGAAGGCTGTGAAATTTCATTCACCTGGCTTCATTTATTTCAAGTGGGCTATCAACTTTAAAGGTTTTTATTTTAGTTGGATCGGACAGAAGACTCGATTTTCCTTAAAATTTGCTGGTGTTGAATAGCACATAAAAGCAGCTTTGGTATTCTATTCCTTTTAGTTTCATTACCAAGGCATTAATAATAAAAGAAAATGTAATTTAAGTTATGCATTTCATTTAAAATATAATTTGGGTTTCGTTTAAAAGTCGAGATTCATGAGATAAGTGGAAAGTGGAGAAAATGGTTTTCTTAAATAAATTAGGAACTGCAAGTTAAGAAACATTTCAGGAACTTCTTTATTTTGTTTGATATAGCATGCAAATTGAAACGAAAAGTTAATGAAAGAAAGTCAGTCCTTTGATTTTGAAATTTTCTGTGTGTGGTTTTATGAATCTGATTTCGGTATTCTTGTATATATAAACTGTTTGTACAAGATTTTGCATGGCTTGGATATATACTATTATTGACAGTTCTTTAAATATTATGTTTGAAAGACTTGATTTTTCTCTTCTGTTTTAGTCGCTCTTCCATTTTTTTAGCTATTTATTACTGAATTAACTTGACCCTTTCCAGCACGGTGGTCACAAAAGAGGACATAAATTTTAAAACTTTCTAAAAAAAAAGTCCCTTTCCACTTTGAAACCTGGAAAAATGTAGAAAAAGCTAGCTAAGAGTTCTTTTCAAAAGTAGATGGCAGTACAATGAAATATAACTTTCATTTTGGAATAAATATATATTTAAAATGCCCAAATTTTTTGACACGGAGATGGGAATTTTTTTGAGTTCTTGACTTTTACAATTTTAACAAATTCACTCGGTCATTTTCTTGAAGTATTAATTTATGATCTTGTGTAAGATTCAACATAATTTTTTGACTGTATCAAGATGGCTGTCTCTGCAGGTGCCCTCTTCTGGGGGGTGTCCCTAAAGGGGGACAACCCCCCCCCCTTTGGAATAAGGCAAGTTAAAAAAATTCTTTTTGTAATTTCTGTGTCTAGACAATAGACTGAACCCATTAATGATGTTTTTCATTATATTTCAAAAATTTTAATACCTTGTGCCGGAAAGGGCTAATAGTATATTAGGTATTTTTAAAAAATATAATTATAAATATAATTTTATTTAAAAAGAAATCAAATTTTTTAAAAAATCAGACCTATTATCAGTAGGCCTGATTTTGGTCCTTTTCCATTTGTGGGGCCTCGGACAAAAAACCTGCCAAATCTCGGTGGGTACTTCTTTGTTATTGTGGCCCCTGAGCTTACCTGGCAAACTTTGGACTATGCCAAGCAGATCACAGCTATGCTATGATGACGTTTTGGCGAGATTTGCTGGTTGCTTACGGGGTCCGCTAGAACAAGAAAGTACTTCTTAGTGATTCATACACACGTTGGTGCTAACAGAACAGTACAAACATTCAGGCTTGGCAGTGATTAGGGGCCCCTTAATGGGAAAGTACTCTAATATTTTTATTTTTGATGGTATAATTATTTAAGCCATTCAACAATCTGAGAAGTTAGTCAGAATTTCTTAATTTTTATGCTGTCTCCTCGTATGTTTTCATGTTTATGATTAAATTCTGTAATATTTTAAACATGCTGTGGTGATTAACATGTTATTGACATACTATTTATTGCATAATTTATGCACAATTAGAATTATGGTGTTCAAGAGATCTTTTGAAAACCTACTTATTATAATTTTCTTGGGAATTTCTTTGATGTTGAGCTTTTAAGAAAAAAAAAAAGGTTAAAATGTTAATTCATTGTTATTATTGCTATTGTATATATCATCTGTAAAATACTTTAAAGAATTTAAAACCAAAATTCTTAAATTTTTTAAATTAGAAAATGTCTTGCTTTTTATTTATGCATGTTTGCAGTCTGCCATTAAAAATTCAAATAAGGAGCTTGATTTAGTATCTTCCATTTAAGCGTAATAAGTTTATCTAAATTTCATTAATAATAGCGAGTTAGTTATTCATAATTAATGCTATAAGAAATAAAATTACATTTAATGGACATGCCTTTTTAGATTAATTCATTTAAATTGCTTTTAAGTTTTTTTTCTCTGAATGTTAATAGGGAATAATTCTTGTTCTAGGGACTGCATAATTGGTTTATATGCCATATACATCTTTAAGATTTTGGGAGAATTGTCTCTGAGAGTGTTTTTTTCTTGTAATGTGGTGTTCTTTTTTTAATTACGTCAAGTAATTTAACTATCAAGATTGCAAATGTTTAAGTAGTAATTCGTATTTTGTCTATATTGACTGTAAGAATAAGTTTTTTATTGATTTTTATGTGAATAAATGGATTTTATGGACAAGAAGGAATATAATTGAAGCATATTTTTGAGAAGGATCATCTCAACAATGTATTTAATTCTTATTAGCACTTTTAAAATGTGTGTAAACTGGGTTGATCTACTGTACATCCTATTTAACCCTTTAAAGGGCCATTTGAAATAAATTCATTGAAAACAATTTTGTTCAAAAAATTCTTTGGTTATGAGTATTATAAACCTTAATGCAAATTCTACCTGCCATTCAAAATCCTATTAAAATCTGATGTAGACACTCTTCAGTCTTGCCTCTTTATATTATATTAGCAGATATGCCCGGCGTTGCTCGGGATAAAAATATTTTCAAGTTCAAGTACTTGTAACACTTTCAATTTACTAAAAGTTTATTCGCAGAAGCGTCTTTCGTTGATTTTCGTTAATCAACTGAACCTTTGAACTAGCAGTGAAACGCCCTTCTTCTTTTTCTCTCCTTAGTTTGAACCACCTAGCAAGAATCTTGTAGTCCTTCGTACTCCATTTTCCCCTGCCCATCCTTGCTACGGCAACAGCAGAAACTCTTTCATATCTTTTATTTTTTGACATCTGGACTGCAATTCTCTTCTCTTTAGTGTTTTTGTCTCTGACCGGAAAAAACCGCTTAGTGTTCTTTTTTTCTCTCTTTGCGCCCTGTCCCTCCGGTAGGAAGTGGGCACAACAATCTTGAAGGATTTTAAACACTCATTATGATCATTGAAAATTTGTAAAATTAAATGAAGCATTGCGGAAAGAGTAATTAACATCATTGTGTTGTGGCACAAACATATTGAAAGAGGTATATGCTATGAAATAAAAGCTAAATAAAATTACTGCCTTTGTTAACATTCAAAGAAAACAATATTTTTATCATTACTTTCACATTGGCAAAAATATCGGAATGATGGATTTGATAAAACAATCAATGGTTTGTATTTAATTACAATAACAGAAAGCATTGTTACAAATTGTGTATGAAATAAATTTGAAATGTTTATCAGATTACGAAAAAGAAGGCATAACATTTAATTTGAAATCATTAAAAAGATGATTTTCTGCTCTTTTAGATAGTATGTAAATAATCTATGTGCAATATATTTTTCTGAAATTATTGGCGAAAAACTGAGATAAAACGGCGAAAATTGGCTTTAATTTTTGTTATTTAATTAAATATCTTGGGGAGTAATTTTTTTGAAGAGTAGAATTAATCTAAGAACGGACCCCAGAATGCTATATGCAAATTTCATGTCAAGACTATTCACCGTTTAGGAGGAGCTCTATCGACAGATAGACAGTTAGAACATCTTTTTCCCTCCTCCCTTTTTCCTCTTCCTATGATAGGAACCAGACTAAGTAGCTGTGAAGGCTTAGCACACACTCATTAGGATCAGTTAAAAATTTGTGAAAATTAAACAAAACGTCGAGAGAATAATTCACTACGTCATTCTATCACTGTGTAACTGTATTAAAAGCTGTAAATGCTATGACAACAGGAAACCAGAAGTGAAAAGTCTGCTTTGTTGTTTATGCTTAAAGAAAGCAATATTTTCTTATATTAACTTGAACACTGGCAAAAGCCTGCATGCGGAACAGTAATTTGGGTTGAATTTATTTCTTTAAGAATAAAATGTATTGTTAGAAATTATGTTAAAAATATATTTTTCAGCCTTAATCACAATCGGAGAAAACACTTCATCGCAATGAAATTAATATCATTAAAAAGATAATTTTCTGCTCTTTAAAATGGCGTAAAAGTAATTGTCTAATAAATATTTTAGAAGTTATTGGCAAAAAACTTCTAAGCATTACGCTTAAAAGTGGCTAATTTTTGTTATTTAATTAAATATCTTAAGAACTAATTAACTCTGAAAGTTGAAAATAGCACCGTTGACCTAGAAATATGCTGTAGAATTTCATGTGTAAATTTCATGTCGCTACCATTCACCATTTAGGAGGAGTTCTCGTGACAGACAGATACATGTATTTTCTGTTTTATTTTATAGATGTATTGCGACTTCAAAATCTGGATATTTTGAACAATCTAAATCTGTACAGGTGATAAAGTTTCTGAAATTTGTATTGCAGTTCCTGTTCAATCTACTTCCTTGGGAATAATTGGAAATATGATTTTAAAAAATGTACAAGGACATGACTGTTGATCCTTAGTGTGAACTACCACTGCAAAGCTTTATCTTGCATTATTTCATTCTCAAGAAAGGAGAGAAGCGTTGCTTTAAAATTTAACATTATGCGAGGTTGGTCTACTGTACATCCTATAACCCTTTAAAGGGTCATTTTTTTTCTAGTAGTAGTATAATAAAATAACTTAGGGATCAAGATTAATTTAAGAAAAGAAATTCATTTAGGTTATTGGATGACATTAATTTCTTGTTAGTTAATTAATAATTATCAAGACGTTTCGTTATAGTTTGAAATAAGAAACAGGGACATCCAGGTTCTTATTTCATCGAAAAATTTGGCAAGAAATTCCGCCAACCTTAACAATTGCATTTAAGAATTGATGAATTTGGTGGTAAGTATACTTATCACAGCCTTAGAAAGAGTTAATGAGTGGGGGAAGACCCTCACTTTTTCTCTAAAATATTTTCTCTCTCATAATGATACACATTGGCTGTATTTCAAACTGTTTTATTGTTTTAAGAACAATTGTGCTCTGTTGATAAAACATTAGATGCCAACTAAAAAGAAACAATGAAGATTGCTATCAAAGTTCTGCATGATGTTTAAACAATTTTACTAAACATCTTTAAAATAATTTTGTTAGTAGAGTGTTTTAATTACTTGAATAAGAAAAAGTCAGCAAAATTAAAATAAATACATTTTAAGCTTTTATTGTAGATTACTATAGATTTTGAAGTTTCTTTTTTAATCCTTGATATTCGTTTAAATTTATTTGATTGCATTTTAAAATAATAAAATTGTTTCAAATAAAAAATATATATAAAGAACAAGGAAAAAAAATACTGTAATGAATTCTCTTAAGTTATTATATACTTTCTTCATGAAAAATGGCCAGTTATAAACTTGAATTACTTTATCAGGGTAGAATTGTTCCATCGCAGTTTATTCTTTTTGATTTTTTTTCCATTTCTTATAAAAAAACTGCATTAATGTGGCTTTAATATTTTTGAAGTTCTGCGTAAAAGAATATGATACAGTAAAATCCAGTGAGGTGCAGTGTTTCTAAAATCTACTGAAGCAGTCGAAATTTAAATATCTATATATATAAAAGGCAAATACCATGACTCTCTCGCTCATCACGAAATCTCCTAAACCGTCAGGCCTAGAGACTTCAAATTTGGCAGGTGGTTGCTTTTTGGGTTGTAGGTGCTTACTAAGAAAGTATTTTTCAAAATTTTAATTAATTAAAAATTGCTTTACATTTTAATGTTTTTCCGCAATAATTTCGGAGCATATTGTCGCACAAAAATTATTTTAATATCCTAAAGTTTTTAAAAATTAGCTTTTCAATGGCACCAATTTTATTTCCATGCAATGTTCTGCTTAATTTTAATTAATTTTAAAAAATATTTCCAAACACATTTTGGCGAAACAACAGAGTTGCTCGCGGTTCCTTAAGGTCATCTGTTTCGCTAGCTGCGATCCATTATATAGAATTGTATCACTGGCATTTTTAAATTACTTCTTTATATATTTTACTGTCTGCGAAATACAATGAAGTATTCACTTTTTTTATCCATCTTTTCTGAGTTATCGTGGATGAAACTGCAATTGGGAATGCTATAATTAATTGAAATACAAAAATAAAAAGTAATTTAAACGGGCGAACCAGCTGGTCGCCGAAGGCGGCTAGTACATAATAAGCATAATGTTATCCATACGAGCCTTACAAATACAAACTCGTGTATAGTATTGCATGTTTGTACTCGTAAAAAATTTCCCATCATAATTTGTTTCCTTCTCTGCATACAAATGCATATGCTCCCGCAACAGGTCCAAAAGTCATGTGATCGGTGAGAGAATGTTACATAATGAGCTAAACGGAACTAATACCAAGGCAGGATGAAGCATAACTCACTCACTTGCTTACTTTAAATGTACATCTTATACATTGCATCTGTGATCAGCAGGAAAGCCAGAAACGTACGTACTGTATCTGAAATTCGTGTTCATAAATATTTATATGTAGTGTTATCGAAATAACCTAGAATTCATTATATAAAAGTAATTCGCTTTTTCCTTCCAAAATCACTTTAAGCATAATTATAAAATAAATAGCTATTTTATTCCATGCAACATTCTTCCACTTATAAATACCAAAATGATAGTTAATTTGATTCTAAATACCAGGGATGAGATTCTTCCGCTTTTTTGTTATTTTCGAGAAATTCTGTTTTTTTTTAAATCTTTTTTTCCCCCCCTCAAAATTCCGGTCCCCCCCGGATTTCCGATTTTTTTCCCCCCACACAGATTTGCTTTTTCTTCCGAAAATTCTGCTTTTACACAAAGAAAAGAAACCTTCCTATCTTATATTTTCAAAAGAAAATTCTTGGAAAATATGCTCGATCACACAGCTTAACTCCACCGGCTAGGAAACTAGCTGATTCATCTACTGATGAATCAACATTATATCAGCAAGCTCCACAAGGATGAACATTCCAACATTCAGTGCCATTCAAAGTATTAAGTACCACCTTTTTTGCAGAAAACAAAACTTCTGTGGCATATTTTGCAAAAATGAAAAAAGATTTTTTTTGCATGAAAATGTTGAAAACTTAAGGTCATCTTGTAGGGTGAGCATCTTGTAAGATGAAGAAATAAAAAAAACGAAGCAATAACAAATAAATAAACTACATTAAAAAAAAGAAACTCCTGTCAAAAGAGGCAGCTAAAAAGTTGTGTGCAAATGCAGCAAAAACGCGGAGAATAAGACATAAAAAATCTTCTCAAAATAAAAAAAAAGCAGATGATTTACCTAGGCATTCTAGAGATAATGTAGACCCGACAACTATGCCAGTAATTAAACAGAGAGATACTAACGAGGGCTGTGTAAAAACTGTAGCCTTTATTGAAAATAAACTTGCAGAGGATGCAAACACATCCTTTATTGAAGAAAAATCTGTCAAAGGTAGGAGCTTTCCAGAACAAGGGGTGAAGCGTGTTAATGGAGATCTGTTACCAACAAAAGCCACACAAATAAAAAAAACAAAAGAAAACCACTTCTTTAACAATTAAGGTAATGTTTCAAAGGGTTTCAAATAACAATAATGCTAAATGAATCTGCCATTGTAATTGTACAATTTCTCAACCCCTCTTGCTTTATAAGGTGCAAAATCATTGTGCTGTTACTTTTGCGAAAATGTATAAAAATAAAAGAAATAAAATAGAATTCAGTATATGATACATTATTATAATTTATAAAGAGCTAATATACTTTACACAATTGCATGAAGCAAAAGAAATTATTTGTCCTTATTTTTATTTATTTTTTGAGCTAACTTTTATCAAAAGGCTATTAAATATAATTCTTCTCTGACTTCTGTTGGGTGAATGTTACATCTCAGTGATGTACAGGTGGTAAATATGTTTCAATGTCTAATTTTGTATTTGGAGATGCCCCTGATGATGTGTTAAACTTGTTTGTTAACTTTTATGTGAAAGATTGAATAATAATTTAATATTTTTCTTATTTATACGTACTGAATTATAAATAATTAAGTTACTAATTATTATAGTGTAATATTTTCATCATGTTGCATGTTTTGATGTTTTACTTCTTTCTCGTATAAATTATGGTACAAATTTTTTGCTCGCATATGATTTCAGTCTTTTTGCTTTTTTGCCAATCTCATCCCTGAAATACTGAAATATGATAAAGCAAGAATGACAAAAACAAGAAATGTAATATTTAAATCTTCATACCATTATAATCAATGCATCTTTTCTCTTCTTCAGGGTTCTTATCTTGAAGGACCACGGGTCTATATTAAATTCTTTTATCTCTCCCTTTTTCATAAGAATGCATTTGAAAACTGCAAAAAGAAGAGGGACATCAAAAGTTACTCTACAAAGTTTTTACTTTCAACGAAATAGAAGGTTGATACCAAATTCAGCCCATTATGAAACTTGTTCAGATTATTCCGTAATTCAAAAAAGGTGGATCCAGATTACTTTGATTGAACCAATCATAATAAATTAATACAAGCATATGTACTTGAAACATTTGACAGTTTTCATTAATAAATAACATGATACTCTAATATACTTGGAAAAATTAAAATTCATTAATTCTAATCAATACTTTGTTTATTGGAAGTGATGCAAAATAATAAAATTTATAATTATATAAAGCAGGGATGAGATTTTTCCGCTTTTTGGCGGATTTCCGCCTTTTTTATTTTCTTTAAATGAAAAATTTCCGCTTTTTCTTTTCTCCCGAAAAAAAATCCGCTTTCCCCCCTTTTTTTTCTTGTAGTGATCTTGGAATCCGTGTTCTTAAAAAAAATTAAGAGATATCCGCGCCTTCTCTTGCAAGAAATGCTAAGAAAAAAGACCCTTGTGATTGAAAATTCTTTTTCTTTTCAAAATATTTGCATTTTAAAGTGAAAAATTTGTTGAAAACCAAGTAGAATGTAACAAATTGCTTACTGTCATAAATTTTAAAAAATTTCATTTATATTCAAAATCTTATTTTTAAAAGTATGGTTTTTTTTTCTTTTCATTTTTTACTATTATTCTAGCTACAAATTAGTTGACTAAATAACAGTTGTAAGTATGATTAGTATTTCATTGTTAATTTGGTATTCCTTTTTTGTCATATGTAATTTTTAAGTGTCCTTTATTTTTTTGATTTGCTGATTTTAGCCCTGCATGTAATTAAACAATTATCCACTCACAAACATATATATATTTGTATATAATAATTTATCGCGCTTAAATGCTAATTTACTTAAAACGTATTTCATGCGTAAAATTTTCAGCTTTTTTGGGTTTTTCCAATCTCATCCCTGATAAAGCTCGAAACAATTCTTCAGTGCGAAAATGTGATCACATTGACCTAGTGGTAAGATATCAACCTTGGAGCTGGAAGGTGCCACTTTCAAAACCCGGAAGTTTGGAGAGGGGAATGCCAGCTCATGTGTTGTTCTTAACATCTGACCTCAGTTCAAAATTATGAGGTCCGTCCCAAAATAGCCCTCGTTTTGCTTCAAAACGGGACATGAATATAACTAAATTAATCAATGGGAAACTATTATAACTGTTTATAAACTAATTATAAATAAAATTTTAATTTTTTTTTGGGATTACTCTGAAAAAATCCTTTATTTATTTTGGAGGTAGCAATGTTATCTAAAATAATTCTCTAATAATTCAGTAATCTTTTATCACAATCAATGCCAAGATTAAAAAAAAAAAAAGGAATAGAACACAGATTAAATATTTAATCTTTATTCTAAATAATAAATTTACTGAATTTAAATGGAAGCAACAAAGTTAATAAGTTAAATTTATTTAATAAAACTGTGAGAGTGTGGTATTAAACATGCATATATAAAAATATTCCCAATTTTTAGGAAATTTGTTAAATATTATTTCTTTTCTGAATTTGAGTGAACTGTAATTCCATTAAATATTTGTCATATATTATTGAACTCTATAATGATAAATTACATAAAACATACCTCATTAGTTCTATTCATCAGTGAAAGAAGAATTCTTAAAAAAAAAAAACTATTGTTATAAACACCACAATCTTCATCATGAAATCTAACTAAAATTCTGCCTTGCGTTTTCTCGTCATCTGACAGCTGTACGAACTGATTTGAAGAGCATCGCTTTTCAAATGTGTTTAAACCTCGAATGGTATAACGTTGAGTCAAATTGTCTCCTTTTCCCATTCAGACTGCGAAATCTGTGAAGGAACGTTACTATTCCAGGATTAAGCTTCAAAAATACAGTAAACTTTCCCACTTTAAGGCGATCTAGATGCATTGTGATATTTAAATCTTTAACGATATTTCTTCTGTTCAGGCACCCTGATTGTGAGCACTTTTAAACAATAATGGATATTATCAAATGATACTTAAGAGTTGTTGAACAGAAGTGTGAATGGGAAACAGAAGAACGATGGATATTCAATCCCCTAAAACAGTTAAATGAGAACAGGGGTCTTATCTACTAAACTGTACCATTGCTACTAATGACTACAGATATTCATTGAATAGAAAAACATTGATCACTCTGATCATTGAAACGACAACTTTCTGTGAAGATGTTTTCTTTGTACTGATTGGGTTTCTTTCTCAAGCTTGGGAAAGTTAATATCTGGACTACTATCTGAACTAAGCTTTTACATATCTTCAAGTCTGGTTAGTGTACATGTCTGATTTGTGTTGTTTAAGTCATTAGCGGCAAGTAGCTGTAGTTGTTGAACATTTCACACAGACCTCTCATGATGCTGTAAATGTAATCAACGGTGGTTTTACTCGGCATTTTCTCTTGGAAACCGGAAGATATCCTTACCTGCAATTAATACTTTGAGAAAGTGCAGGATGTATGAGCGCAGTACCGAACTATACCGAGATTTCTTCTGTTCAGGCACTCTGATTGTGATAATAAAACATGAACTTGGTAAGTTAAAATCAGATATGTGAACAGGTTCTTAGAGGGAAATTTTCTATTGTGATATTTAAAAAAATACCATTTAGGGGCCCCAGGCACGTGCTGGTGCACCTAGCCTTTAATACATACCTGATTGCAGCTATGAAAAAGTTTAAATGTTAAAATTGTTCGCTATGATAAGGCGATAATATGTCTAATTTTAATTTTCTTTCTATTTTCAGTTGTAAAGGAATTATGCAAGAATGAAAATTTCCACCCCCTTTGAGCTGGATAGCCCATCTATGAACTCGACCAAGATTTTTACTATCCTTACTACATATCCCACGTTGGTTAAAATCAAATCAAAATTACTCCAGTTATCATATTCACAAGATAATGTGGACAAAAGCGTTATATATATATATATATAAACTTTTGAACAAAGGGTGGTTTGGGGTCTAGGCGTCATGATCGGTGAAGATCTACAAAAATTTTCTGGAAGTCGTGTCATGAGAACCATTGCAATAGGTAGGCTTCCATAAGGAATCTGCCTGATAAAGAAACCAAAATACAGGGTGGTCTTAATTTATTGGACATATTTCAAAAATTAATAAAACTAATTGTGTTACAACTTTTTTTTTTTTTTAAATGAGAGAGCAAATAAAAGTTTTTTTCAGATATATAGCATGCCATTACAGCGTTTTAAATTTTCTAGCGAGAGATTTTTTTACGCTATGGCTACTGATCAGCAGAAGGCGATGCATGTTTTCTGGTTTCCTTTTAGGTAGATTCCTTATAGGAAGTCTACTTATTGCAATGGTTCTCATGATATGACTTCCAGAAAATTTCTGTGGATCTTCACCAATCATGACTCCTAGAACCCAGAACCACTCTTTGTTCAAAATTTTATATATATATAATATAGTTTTTTAACTTTCTTTTATTATTTTTAATGATACTTCATTTTTAATTATTTCTACTTCCATCTTGAGAAGGACACTTCTACTTTCACTTTGAGTCGCAAATCTTTCTGGTACTTAAACTTTCTGCGCATTGGTAACTGCCCTTTTGAATTTCACCTGCATTATCCTTACGAATGAATAAATCGAGATTGATTCAACTACTGTCTTTTCTTTGACCCAGATGGTATACACCTCACCTTTAAGAATGTTTCATGTACATAGATATATATATGTATAAAGCTTTTGCCCATGTTATCTTGTGAACACAATAACTGGAGTAATTTTTATTTGAAAAAGTTTGGGATATGTTGTAAGGATAGTGAAAATCTCGGCCTAGTTCCTAAATGGGCTATCCAGCTCAAAGAGGGTGGAAATGGTGGGGTTTGAAATTTTAATTTCCCCATAATTCCTTTATAATTTGAACTGGAAAGAAAATTCAAATTAGGTTATCATAATGAACAATTTCTGTATTTAAAATTTTTTGATGGCTGCAATTGCTTAGAACAGACATGACACATTTCCGCTTTTATGGCATCGAATTTTATCATTCTTGGGATCGCTGCAAATCTTCATTAAAATTTTTGTTAATGTGTGTGTGAGGGGGGGGGGGGGGTGGGCCCCGAAAAAAAAAACTTTAGGGGGGGTGAAAATTTTGTGTATGGCTCTAAAGCAAAAGAGTTTCTAATTCATAAGATTTTGCATAATCCTGTCGAAAGCCGTTCAGCGTCCGAGTTATGTATCGGTGCTTTGGGGTCAAAGTTTAGCATTGGGAGGAATGCCTGAAGCTTGTATTCTTTTCTTTCTCGTTTCGTCCAATCGTCATTCGTTCCATTCAATCATAATTCATTCCGAATTCTGATTGGATAGAAAATCAACCAACGAATTTCTTCCGATCCGAATTTCGTGAGAAAAAAAAGATTGTTAGCTCTCTGTGAAGAAAGCCATTTTATTTTTGCGTTCTTTTTAACATTCTTTTCTTCATTTTTGTTAGTTATTTCGATTTCATTTTTGTTAGTTTTCGTTCCTTAACGTTTGTCTATCAACACAGACATGGCACATTTGTGCGGAAACGCGGATTTCGGCGTTTTCGGTATCAAATTTTGTCATTTTTGGGATCAATGTAAATCTGCATTAAAAGTTTTGTAATGCGTTGCGCTCACAAAAAAAGTGAATAGCACGCAAACAAAAACTGTGCGTCATGTGCACATTCAAATTAATGTCAGATTTTATAGATAAAAGATCAAAAAGAATGTATATTGACACGTATTCTTCAATTTAGAGTGTTAAATACAAAATGATGAGCAAAAAGCAGTCTGCTTTCGAATATTTTAGAAAAAGATTTTTTTGCGTGATGCTATTGATAGTAACGTGCAAAAATTTAAGGTCATCAGGCAAACGGTAGTAGGAGGAACTTGATAGTAAGAAAATAGCTATGAGAAAAAATAAAGAAAAACTCCCAATCAAAGAAAGAGAGCAAAATTTAGAAAATGAAGGAAAATAGCAGACTGAAGCATAAAAGAAAGCTAGAACTGTTAGATCAAAAAATGAGAAACAAAAGTCTTAATAATTATGTATAAGCAAAAAGAGTTTTCACATGGCCTTATTTTTTAGTGAGATAATTTTTACCATTGTTTTTATTTTAACAAAACTTTATACGTAATTCATATTTCACCCATTAATTTTCTTTTAAATACTAATTCTACAATATTTTTAATATTTCAAGCACTTTTTATATAAGTTTATGCATTTATTGTTCAATTAATCATACTTATTTTACTTCTCGGTGTTTATGTGTGATATGATTTCGTATTTATAAAGTTCAGCTTTTTTTGTTCCAAGCCTGTGTCATGTCTGTTAGAAATTATAGGCTGAAAAGTAATTTAGCCTCCCCTTCCTCCCTAACATAAAGTATCTTTCGATCTATGCATGTTGCCCCTTGTTAGGAAGCTCTCGTCGTTTGCAGTTTCTTCCATCGTCTTTCATTCTTGCTTCTCTAATCCTTTTGAAAATAGAGGGTGAAATGTTCCTGTATAAACATATTTAAAATTTATTTTTTATCTTAATATTTAAAAGTTACCTATAAGTGCAGAAATATTTTCTTCTCATATTTTTTTAAATCACTAAAGCAATAAAATGTATCAGTTGAGTTTTATTTAAAAGTATCTTTTCTAAAATTATGTAAAGCTATTTTAATCCTTAGATTCACAGGTACTTACCCATAACAATAAGGCATGGGTGGCACACTCAGTACACCACCTTGTTTTTCATTGATTATGCTTCTTAACACCTAAGTGCCTTAGTTTTTTACATTTAATACTACAAGGTAGGTTCCTGATGGTTTAATTTTGGCATCCTTTTTGCTCCCTAAGAGATAACAAATGTCATCATTTCAACCCTCGTCGTTTCACTCATTTTGCTTATTCATCCCTTCGAAGCTTACTGGTCTATTTCTCCTAACTTATAAATTTTTATACTTCATGAATGAATCAATCGTACATATATTGGCAAACTTCTAGAAGTCTGTTGGATAATTATTTGTTAGAAAAATTCATCATACACAGTATCAGAGTTTTTGGGAAATGGTTAAAGTTTCCCAAAAATATTTTTACAGTGGTCACTGAAAATTTACTTTTCGGCAGATTTTTTTTTTTTTTTTTTTCCATTTGTGAATCATTGAAACTTCCTTGATTTTTCAACCTTTCACTGTCTTCGTTTTATAATTGGTTTTCATAAAATAATTAGATTCGTTGTCTGAATCATCATCTAATAAACCCTCAATGTTTTAAGGTCATTGACCTCGTTTTCAGAGTTTGATAGGTAATTTTTGTCGATATGCTCCTTATCAACGATATTCGATGTATTAATGTAGTCATAGGCCTTCTCTTCATCAGAATGTTCTTGCAAAACTAAAAGGTAGCAATCGGGAGGCACGATTTGTTTCTTTTTATGGCGAAATTTAAGGGCATAGGCGGTGTACTGAGTTCGCCAAAAACAGATCTCGGCTAAATAAGATGTATAAAGAGAGACTGCCTCTTCACCTTTGTTCCTGGATTCCATGTGTTTGGAGAGTTGGGTGGTAGGTTAGAGGAGGAAGCCCGACCAATAGACTAATTAATAACGATTGCAATGGCACTTCTTGTGTGGTGCATTTTGCACACCAGGCCATGTCTTTGAGGGTAAATTAATGTGTCTAATTGTTTTTAATGTGAATTTAGGGTTAGCAATATTTTTAATTACATATTTGTCTGATTTAATTGCTTCATAGCCTCCAAACAAGTATTGATGAAGCATATCTTTAGGTGAAAAATCAGTGCAAAGTAATGCTATTATTAGCTGCATCTTTTGTTGTTTATATAACTTCTGACTGTGATAATATAAACATAACTTATTAAAATAAAATCTTCATACAATAAATCAAATGCAAATTTCCATTAAGTATTGCTTCAATATTGAAAAAATATATATAGCCTGTCTATGGAAAAATGAACCTTAATTGATAAATTTAATTTTTCATAAAGATAGATATCCACACAAATGATGATGGAGACAATTTAAATTTTAACTTGACATTTATTATGGCACAACATGGTTATTACTTATAACCATAAGATAGATAATAAAATAATACTTAGCATATGGAAAACTCGTAACAGGTCGCGACACACTTGCATCTTCTCCGAAAGAGGGAGAAGAAAACAAACTAGTATCACCTTTATAAATCTGTGTGGCTATTAAGAATACTATATCTTCAATGGCACGCTAATTCGGATCAATCAGTCATTCGAATCATTATATGATTCCAGTTAGCGTCGATCACAATGCTGACCAACTAGAGCTAACAAGATTCTAAAATTGACCATTTGCTGCTGCTGCCGCCGCCGATAAAAAGAGGCAAGATTTAATTTATTCCCAGCAGTCTGCTTTTATAAGATGAATCATTTTAAAATGATGTAGAAACTAATTCTTGATTATCCGAATTTTGTTACAATTTTTCTTTTTAAATGAATTCCATTCTATGTTATAAATATTTAACAGTCAATAATGTCACTTAAGTGGATGTAGTACATAGCAATCATGAGGAATAACCCTCCCTATCACTAGGTCATCTAATCAAGATGAATGACTGAACTACCTCGGATGATAATGCAGGTACTTTGAACCATGCAGAATGGATCTCATTACGAAGTGTCACATGCAGGAGATCCTTGCAAAGAGGACATCCCATCGGCAGATGTGCGACCTGCCGTTGGACCGCATGATTTCGGCTAGGTCGGGGATAACTATACATGTATCTATCCCATCACCAGAGATGGGGCCATTTACCAGTCAACATAACAATTATTGGTCTGCTAGGGGTCCTAAGAACCTGCTTACTTATATGGCAACTTATCCTCATGCTCAATGTGGCTGTTCAGAGGACATGGATTGCGTAGCATATGAATATCTTTGCCATAAGAAAAACTCTGTAAGACTGCACTGCATTAGCAATGTCTTAACTGGAAAATTAAATCAACAATCTGAATACTTAAAGCATAAAATAATACTGTTTATAGTCCATTCTAAACCAAAGCACATCGTAACATGTTTAAAACATTAACTGGAAAATATTTTAATCTTCAAATGTATATATTGGAGTTTGTTATGTATGTTTTGCTGGAGGATTTTTTTAAAAATGTGGCCAATTTTAAGAAGTAGTAGTACACTTTAAAACAAATTTTTCTATTGCATATGCCCCCTATAGTGTCAACAATAGATTTTTGATGTGCTACCGTGGATAATTCACAAGATTCTTCTTCTTATTTTCTGGATGAAGAAAATCGGGTATGCTTAATTCTTTGGCAATAGGAGGACACTTATTCAAATATTTATAATGCCAAATCAATAGTCTTGGAAGTTGCTGTTTGCTATAATTATTTGTAGCTTCTGTCTTCAGTCTATACATAACCGTTTTAGAACATGGTATTATGGTTGGTATTTCTTCCATTTATAAGTACTGTTACTTTTGTTTAGAAGAAAGGATAGTGTTTACTGCGTCTCCCTTTTTTTGCCATCAAGTACAGTAGACTCTGGATTAACTGGGATGGTCGGGAAATGCTTTGTCACAGATAAGCGAATATCTTGGATAATCAAATTTATGCAATTTTGGAAAAATGATAGAAAATATAAAATTATACAATAAGACATTAATAGTTTAATTAATGCAAAAGAAGAAGAATTAACAAGAAATTTTAATGTTATTTAGATTTATAATTCGTACAATTAAAAAGAAAAATACAGATGTAGTTTACCTCACTGTTTGGTGAAGAATGAAATGATAGAATTCTGTTTTTGCTTTTCATTTACTCTTCGATGACTAAATTATACTATGCAGATTTCTTAATACCATTTTTTATGCAGGTGTGCTTTCATCTTCTTGCTCCAAGTAATTAAGTAACACCTCAGTGTGTACTAATGTGTCATCGTGACTTAATTTTTGATGAGTTACAAGATTTTCCTCATCACTCTCAGGACATTGTTCGAAATTCCTTGTTTCTTCTTAACCATAAGTTACATGGGATATAATATCATTGACACTTAAAACTTTGCAAGATTACAATGTCAAATCTTCGTTAATCCATTGTTCCACTGCTTCTTCATCGACATTTTCAGAACAGTCTAACTTTCTCAAATCTTCTAAGATTTTTCTCTGCAAATGAGCACTATTGTCATCATCTATAGAAATTTCATTTTCCTTATCCAATGAAATTGCCCTCCATGATTTCTTAACCATGCTGCTTTTTGCTAATTTCCATGCAGCATCAACATAATAAATTGCATCCAAAACTGTGAGATTTTTCCAAAAAGAATGCAAATTATCGCATCCTTCCTCTACCAACTTAAGGAACAAATTTCTGCAGTATATTGTCTTAAGGTTGCGAATAACACCCTGATCCATAAGTTGGACGTGAGCTGTCGCATTTGGGGGCAGATATTTCACAAAGATATTCCCATCTTCCGATTTTAAAATTTCTTTGGATGGGTGACTAGTTGAATTGTCCAGCAGAACAGCTTTTTGAGGAAGACCGACATCTTCCAAATGTTTTCATACTGCAGGAACAAATTTAAAAAAAAAACCAATCAGAAAAAATTCTATACTCATCCAAGCTGTTTTCTTGCTGTAATAATTTACAGGCAAACTTGAATCTTTCTTCAGTTTTGAAAAGCTCGTGGCTTTCTTGCAGTTCCAATAACGGACAAATTTTAAAAATGTGAGCCGGAGGCATTAGCACAACACAATACTGCTATGCGTTGTTTCTGCTTTTTATGTCCCAATAAATTTTTTTCGGTTTCATATGCTAATGTCTTTTGTGGCAAACACTTCCAATATAAACCCGTTTTGTCCGCATTGTATATTTGTTTGCCACTCAAATTTTCGAAATTGTAACGCAAATTCTTCAGCTGCTGATATGTCACTACCGAATTTTTCGCCTTGAACAGTTATTTGGCGTATACCATATCTTTGTTTGAATCTCGTTAACCACCCACTTGAAGCATTGAAATCCATGAGTATTTTAAGTTCTTTGAAAAAATGGTTGGCTTTAGCCGCACAAACAGCACCTGATACAGGAATTCCAGCAGCTCTCTGTTTGTTAAACTACAAAACCATGGTTTTATCTAAATCTTCATATGTTGAGATTTTCATTGTTTTTCTGTTACACATTACTATTGGACTATCTGAAGTTCCTGCAAATTCAAGTAGCTTTTGTTTCTTTTTTATAATGTTTGATCACCAATCTCATATTCACTCATTAATGATTTGACTATTTGTCCATCGTCCGATTTTTTAATTATTTCCAGCTTTTGATTTATGCTAAGAACAACTCTTTTGCGTTTCGACATGTTAACACTACGAACAGAATGTAAAACACGTGGAAAAATTTTAATCTGAATAACACTGTTACTGTGATGACGGTTGAATCATCTCACCTTGCCCTGCCAGCATTGCAGAATGGGAGCACAACCGGTTGGCTGGACGAGTCCAATACAATAGGAAGGGTTGAGAAGAATGCAGTCTTCCCGCACATTCCAACGGCCGCAATCTGCACTTCTTTTTTTGGGTGAGGGTTGTCCCGGATAATCGAGAGTCTACTGTATCCTAACTTTTCATTCCATCTTTTCAATCTGCGATGATACTTGTTTTGATGTACTACTGTTTCTTCAAGTGAGTACCACCCATTTTTGAGTTGCCCTGTGATATTATGTTAATTCGATTTAGTTTTTAAAATTTTTCAAATTGATGTATTCTAGGAGTGATAAATGTTTTGCTTTACATTCAGTATGCTACATGATTAATATTTGAGGAAATAGGATATAACGAAACAGAAGAAATATTCCGAAAGTAATAACATTCATTTATTGTTTATTATCATGTAAGCATCTTCATTTACCGATTTTTTTGAGGAAGACAATCTTCTGCGGATGAGCAATCATGATAATATTTTTCATTCTTAAATATATTTGATGAAACATACATTTAATAAATCACAAGCTTATTTTGTACCAATTTAGTGCAGTAGTTTTGACTTTTTTTTTGTGGGTATGGCTTGCAAGCAGCGAGAATTAACTGGAACACTACACATAACTTCAGATTGATTTTATAACTTGAGTATTCTCGGGTCTGAAACATAAATTATATGATGTTTTTACTTTTTTGCAGAACTTAGTAGAATTGGAAGATCTACTTGTAGCAGAATTTTTCTAGCTATTTGATGTGTTATATATATTCCTTGCAATAATAAAAGTTTATTTAAATAAATGGTTAATGCTCAAGAAGTTGTCGGTTGTATTTTAATAATTGTATTTCAATGCATATAGGTTCAAGATATGTTAGAAGGTATAGTAGAAGTTCAAGGTATTCTCAGTAATAGTAACACCCTCCAGTGCGAGAAAATAATTAATTATCCTGCACGTATTGGTGATAAATTTGGTAAGATTGTCATTTTTAGAATATGTATTTAACTTATAACACTGTTTACTGCATAGATATAAATAACCTTTCAGTGTATATATATTATTATTAAGGCAATTCTAGTTATCACTTAAGTGATGTTACTAATAATATATTACAGTGGAACTCCCATATATTGAACTTTTTTCAGGAATCTTAGATTTTTAATAGAAACTGTTTCTGTATGCCGAATAAAATTTCTACATATTGAACAAAAAGTTCCATATAAAAATTATATATACCTATTGCAGTCAAAGTGTCCATAGACTTCATTCATAAACAGGAATATAAATTAAATAAGGGGAAAAAAAACTATTTTACTGATTCTTACTGCAGTAGAAGTTCTTGAAAGACCAGAAGTCGTTTACGAAAACGCAATAAACTCTTGCCCCCGAGTCACATGTTATCTTCTCTTCAATGAATCCTTTTCCTAACTTGAAGTGAGATTTTTACTTCAGTTTAATTGAATTAATTAAAATTCAGTTTAGCTTTTTTATAGTGAGGATGACTGGTAAATGGAAGTATTTATGTGTGAAAGAGAAGTTCAGTTTAATTCAGATTAGAAAAATAAAGATGCAGCAAAAAAAGTACAATTCTCAAAAATCTAATTCCATAATTTAAAAAATCCTTGAAATTGTTGGAGGAGATAAAAGAATTTAATTGTATTTAAAGTCTTCCTTAACTCAAGTTCGATATATAGGGGTTTGACTGTATTATAATGAATTTTCATTTATTTAACTTCATGTTGTATTATTTGCAAGAAATCAATAAAAAAAAAAAATATCGAACCATATTATTTCCTGAAAGATTTTTATCATTGAATTCAACTATTAAAAAATTCCTAATTTGGATATTTAATTTGAATGTCAACGTTTAAAATTTAGCATACAAGAATATTTTGATGCCTACATTAATATAGAAGAGGGCAAAGTGAGCAAATCTGCTTTCTTAGAATACTCCTAGATTTATTACTGCATCTTGTGGTAAATTTTGCTTAACCAGTGGTAAAAGGTTCTTATGTGTTCATGCATTTTTTTTTTTAATTTTACTGTTGAAAAATGGAAAATTTTACTTTAGCTATGAAACATTTCTTAAAAACGGATTTTAAGTAAGTTTAATTCATTATATTTCAATTTTTAATGAATGTTTCAGAATTTTCTTTGATATTTACTGTAGCGGATTTCCTTATGGCAAAGCTTTCAGCACCTCAGATTTTTCATTAAAATCTTTCTACTTTTTCAGTACATGTTCTTAAAACCTTTTTTTTTATTTTCATTATTAAGAGATTCTTATAATCAATTTTTTTCCCTCATTTACTTTCAGGGTAGTGCCACATGTATCGCAAAAATATCAAATCAGTTAAATAAGTTTTGTAATATTAAAATTGTGTATTATCACCAAAAAAACACAATTGCACAAAATTTCATTTTTATAAACATTAAACAAGTGAACATAAAAGCATATAAATCAATTTCTAAAAGTTTCTTATACTCAGCATGTTAAAATATTGTGTTGGGCTACAGTTCTCAAATATAGATGATGTAAAGCTATTTGTTTGGTTTTCTCAATATTTAAAAACTATAAATTCTCTTTCAGATTTGGCACTGTACAATGAAGTGTTGACATTAGCTGAGCGACTTCCATCTCATTTCGTAACAGGGTTATGAAAGGAAAACATCTTTTTATAAAAACAATTTATTGAAACACGTCACAAAATATTTTGTAAAAATATTGTACTGTTCTATAAAAAATTAAACTTCAACTGCTCTTCTCAGATTCCAGTTTTGCTGTTGCATCTAGTGACATACATTTACACATGCATCCTGTGACTGGACATTCATTATGATTCCTGTTAAAAGAAAGAATTAATTGAATAATTACATATTAAGAAAAATGAAACAATTGTTCTGAGCATTCTGCACTTGATTTATCTTCCTATTATTAAAATAAAGGTTCTGTAAAATTTTTAAACATTAAAATATTTCATTGTCATCATTTTTGCCAATAGAAATAACCAAAAGAACCAGTGGGAGTAATCTCCCCTAAACTTTCTTGTACACTTTCTAAGTGGAGATTCGTCAAAATCTCGAGTTCGAATTTTTTTGACGATTACAACACTTTCTCTTTGTATACGAGAAAGTGAAACAAACAAACAAACCTGAAATCAAATATCTGTTGCCACGTTTAAAAAAAAATATTACTTTGAAGCAGGTGCGATAAAATAGGCAATGCAATGAATACTAAAGTGAAAATTCTGCTTTGGAATTGAATTCCCAAAAAAACAATTTATACTCCACAACCGTAACAATTGCAAAAGCGCGTGAATAAATGATTTGCTGAAATAATGAGATCGGTTTGAATTTTATTTACAACAATAAAAAAATTGTAAATTTTATTTACAACAAGAAATAATGTTTTCAGACATAAATTGTAACAACAATAACAGATTGCTACCAGTACGCATGTGCATGAGAATCGGATTAAAAGAAATTGAATATGCAATTTGAACACCTCTTTTTGATGGATTTGGCCCAAAATTGTATACGGACCTACATTCATGATGATAAAACTGTGTACCAAATTTTATCCATCTAGCTATTCAAGTTTTTGAGTTATAGTGTTCACATGACTTTCGACAGACAGACAGACTTCCCGTTGACGGATTTTGTCCAAAATTTGATAGAAACCTACAAATTATGTTTAAAGACCACATACCAAATTTTATTTCCATAGCTAATGGTTTTAGAGTTATCGTGTTCACAGGCAGACACGATTCCAAAATTGTGTTTTTCGGACTCGGGGAGGTCTAAAACGTGGAGATTCGTCAAAATCTCAAGTTCGAATTTTTTGACGATTACAATACTTTCTCTTTGTATACGAGAAAGTAAAAAGTGTATCAATGTGTTTTGACTCTGGGTCTAAATCTGCAAAAACTATGAAACACTCAGAAACAACTGTAATTTTTAATGTGTGCATAAAGCTGTCACGTTTTTATCTCTTGCAAACCTATTAGTATTAACTTTTGGATTTTTATCAATATACTAGGCGATACTAGATTTGTATCATAACACAGGTGCCCATAAATTGCTATGTTAAAAAATTCCATAAATATTTTTTAAAGTAAGAATGTGGATAACATGTATTTTTATACTTTTACATAAAGATTTCTACTTCTGTGCTTTTCAACAGTGAAACTGCATCACCCATTAAAAGGAACAGTGCAATACCTGTCCAGATTGTAAATTATTACATTAAAAAAAAAATCCTTAAATTGCTGCAACAATGGATAGCGTTCTAAAAACTAGGACTTAATATATAATATTCCCCTTATATTCTTTTAGTTGGCAATTAAATGATTTTTTTAATGAAATGTTTTAAATATTAAATGAATCATGTTTACAACATGAATACCATTAATAGTTTGGTAATGTTTTTTTCAGGGTTGCGGTGATTTAAATCAACTGATGTTTTTAAAAAAAATCACCGATTTAAATCACTTTATTTTAAATATTAAGTTAATCTGCTTTAATGAAATGAAATTGTAACTAGAGTACTTTCCATATGTTTATTTTTGAGAACACAAGCAAATTACATTTTAAATAAATCTCTAATGAGCAACACAATAAAATACAAAGCGTGAGATGCTCCTTTTTTATAAAATAAAATATATATTATGAAAGGATCATGTTCACAAAGCACGAACATACTAAAATGCAGTGAGTTTCGTTTTAAAATTGGAGAAAATTAAATAGTGTTGGGAACAACAAAGTTTTTATATTGAATAATGTTCAGATGTAAGATAAGTAATACATATAAATGTTCCAAAAGAAATACAAACATCTACATAGTACAATTTGAACTATGATCTATACTTATAAAAGGCAATGTTTGTGTGTGCGTGTGCGCCATGTCCAGACGAATCTATCACACTTATAGTCATGAAATTTGACACACAGCTGATGGTGACTCGATGCACCTCGAAGCCTGAATTAAAAAATTTAATCTAGAAAATTTATTTAACATTTTGTGTTGTTTGGGGTGATTTTTCGCTCTTAATTTCTCAATGCATGTTTTTGGACAATTGTACAAAAAATAGATACAGCATTGGAAAGAGAAAACTATTTCTGTTCTAATGAAGTTTGTTTCGTACGTTTTATGTAATTTACTGAATTTTGAGAAATTTTTGAAAAATAGTCACTTTTATGTTTATTTTCAATTCAGATTTCTTAAAATTCTCGCTTAAATAAATATTAAACTTTATTTATTATAAATAACAAGCGCATAGAATGGTTGATG